>JAWRVF010000591.1:0-228451 GCA_036785485.1 Physcomitrellopsis africana | reverse complement strand
CTTAATTTCATGAACAAGAGGATTTGAAGACATATTTGATTAGATTTGTTTGACAAAAGTTGAATCAACAGTCAATATTGATTTCATTGCTCAAAGATGAAATTACTCCGACTTTAGGAGGATCGTTCTTTGTTGATCAAAAGCTAAATCTCTTTCTTTTGGTACAAGATAACATCATCTAGAAAAGGCATCGGATAGACCTTATTATTTTTATGGCCGATAGGTGAAAATAAACTTGAATCTTGACAAAGACATGCTCCAACAAGCCTAACAATAATTCAACATATGCACGGACATGAAATACTTGAGGTTCTTGTAATCTGTATACACGGTGATTGGATTAGAAGCGCATTTTAGATAGTGACGCCATTCTTAAAAAGAATCTATAATTGTAAAAAGTTTTTTATTATGGATTTTGTAATTGATCTCTGTTGCTGAAAATTTCTTAGAATAGAAAGTTATTAGGTGGAGTTTGTCATCTTTTCCCATTTGTGACAATATTGCCCTCAAAAAAAAGTTTTACGTGTCTGTTTCCATAAAAAATTCCTTGAAAAAGTCAACACGATACAAGATTGGTGCAAAAATAAAAGTTGTCTTCAAAGCCTCAAATAATGCTTCTGCTTCTTTACTCCATTTGAGTTTGTCCTTACAAGTTAAGTGTATAAGTGGAGCTATAACTTGAAAAAAGTTCTTGATGAAGATTTGATAGTAATTGGCAAATCCCAAAAAGCATTGCACATCTCTTATTGTTTTTGGAATCTTCCAATCTATGATGGTTTGGACTTTCTTAGGATCCATTTTGAGGCCATCATTCAAAATGATGTATCCTAAGAACTCAACTTCAATAGTGTGAAATACAGACTTTTCCATCTTGGCATATAATCCTGCATCTCTAAATTTTTATAACACATGACAAATATGAAATTTATTTTTTTCTGTGTTTTTAGAATAGATCAAAATGTCTTCTAAATAGTAGATAACAAAATCATCAAAAAATTCAGAAAAAATATCATTCATTAGATGTTGAAAAGCAGTTGGTGTATTTATAAGTCCGAAAGGCATGACATTATATTTGAAATGTCCATACCTTGTTCGAAATGCAGTCTTCCATTCATCATCTTTTTTGATATGCATCAGGTTGTATGCTTCTTTTAGATCTGTTTTTGTATAGATCTTAGCTTAGTTCAATTGATCAAAAAGTCTAGATATCGAAGGTAGAGGGTATCTATTCTTGATGATAATCTTGTTGAGTCCTTGATAATCTATACATATTCATAGTGATCCATCTTTTTTCTTCACAAACAAGATAGGAGTTCCTTTTCGAGATTTTAAATGGCATATAAAATTCTTTGCCAAATTCTCATCAATGTATTTCTTGAGTTCAGCCAATTTGTTTTGTGATAAATTGTATATTGATTTGAATGGAGGCTGAGTATCCTCTTTAAGATCAATTGAATAATCATATAGATGATGCTTTAGAAGAATATTTACATTCTTCTTCTCAAAAATATCTTGATAATCTTGATATTGACTTAGAATGCCACTTGAAGCTTTCCACTATCAGAAATGGATGTAGTATAAATAGTAAAAGATGATCCTTTTTTTGTTGCCTTCATAAAAACTTTTGTGCCTACAAGTATGGATTTTACTATACTAGACTTATGGCTTGTTACTTGCCTAATGGGACTCTTATTAATACTTTGAAAAAAGTCAAGTTTACAAGAAATCTAAACTATTTGAGGATTATATTTTTCTAATCATGATAAATTTAGAATAATTAGATTAGAAGGAGATTTAATTATATTAAAAATTACACAACTATTATGACCATCTATTATTATATTTATAAGAAGAATTTCATGAGTAATATCTCTAGAAGATTATAGGCAATCATCTATAACTTCTACATATATGATGTTGTATGGCGTTGTCGGGGTAGAGAGAATTTGCCTTAAGAAAGCGCTGGGCTTCTAGCTGTCACTAATTTCTCAATCAAGCTTCAAAAATGAAGAAAACTCAAAGTTTATATATATATATTTTTCTTTTTTGAGAAATTACATCAAATACATAAGCCTCAAGTAACTAACAACATCCAAAGTATGATAAAATCTCCTAAAACCTTATATATCTTTATGTAGAAATTTTCCCGAACTTCTTATATCTCTTGATCCGACCGTCCAAACATGGTAAAATTTTACATGAAGTACTGATATATTCTTATCAACCTCTACAACAATTTTCAATTGCAAATTCATTGCGGATCTTGAGATATCTTGAAAATCCCTAATAGTCGCTTCAAACCCTTGTCTTTATACACCCGCATACAAATTTCTTCATATCTCACAAACCATAAGCTCAAATTCCATGAAATTTATATGTATAGCTTTTTAACACAAAATTTCACATTTTCCAAGAAGTTTGAGCCAAAATTTCGTCTGAAAACTCAAGTTATGGCTCAAAGCATAACTATTAATAATACAGTGTGCTTATTGCCTTGGAATTGGATGCGCTGTCTTCAACTCTTCATATTTCCTTCGTCTAAATTCAAAACTTAAGAATTCCTTCATAAGAAAAGTAGATCTTGAAATCACCTTTCCAACCGCACCATCCAATCTCCAAAAGCCTCCGTACAACTCTGCAAAATCCCAAAAGAATGACAATATATATGAAATCTACTCTTTAACTTTGAACAAGTATAACTTCTTCACAGTACTCCAAATCGCCTAAAATTTACTCTCAAACTATATCCAAAACCCTAAACTCTACAACCCGACCTTTGAAATTGTGAACCCCCTCTTTGAAGTTGCCGAAAAATCCATGTTAAGGTTGCGGGTAGCCTCCTCAAAGCCCATTGGGCATGGTATTCGACCAATAGGGATGAAGTTTCCTATTCCTTGCCTTCATCCGACCATGGCTTGATTTCATCCCTCCCAATTAGCCTCTTACTAGCTTAAATTTTCATCCTTAAGTCCCCACCTTCTCTCAAGGCTTCATACTAAACATTTAGATCTTATAATTTTTAAATATCATAACTAAAATAAATAAAATAAAATAAAATAAAGTTTCTTCTATCAACCATTTTTAATTTAACTTACTAACCATTCTAACACACATCTAGATTCATAAACATATAATATATTTTAACTAATTTTTACATACTGTAAGTAATTACAGTACGACATCCACCCCCTCTAAACCTGCACATCCTCTGGTATGTGCCACTTTTCACGTCCCTTTTTACGTCATATATATTGCTCTTAATCACTTACAAGTTCATCAACCTCCTGCTCTTGGTCCAAGTATTGAGGTAGAAATTCTTCAAGATTCTCTACTTCAAATCGTCTATCTCTTCTTTTGAAAGCTTTCACCCTCTTTCCAGCTACTGGAATTCTGATAACAGCTCCATCTAGCTCCCATAAGGAATACGTAGCATTATCATTAACTTTAAACACTACATATGGTCCAAACCATTTCTTTACAAATTTCTTTACAGTGCTATGTTGATGCTCTAAGCTGCTATCATAGATAAGAACCCAATCTCCAACTTGAATAGGCTTAGGTCTTAGCTTGTGGCTCCTATCAAACCTCTTCTTATTTCCCAGTCTTGCTGCCTTTAACCTTTCAGTTGCAATCTACAAGTCCTTAGGTAACCTTTTCAACTGTTGGATGCGAAGTTCTAATAATCTTTCTCTATTGATGCCATCTTTCCAAGACAAAAACATCCACATAGGGTAGATTTTTTAACTGGCATCATAGGCTTTTGTCCTAACATCAAGTCCATGGGCATATAACTAGTGACAGTACTATGAGTAGTTCTATCAGTCCACAAAGCAAATGGAAGCAATTTAGGCCATTGAATTGGCTTACCCTTGCATGCCTAGACCAATGCTTGAATGATGTGAGGATGACCTTTCTCACTTTTACCATTTACCTCAGGATTATAAGAAGTAGTCAATTTGAGTTAAACTCCATACCTATTAAAGAATTTCCTTGCTTCAACAACATCCAACTCTCCTCTATCAGCTCTCATCCTTCCAATGCTTCCATATCTACTGAAGATGTCTTTAAGTATAAATCTGCATACTGCTTCAATGGTCTTGGCCCTCAATGTCCTTCCTTCAACATAATTTGATAGCTCTTCTCTTGCCAATACCAAATATTTCATGCTCCAAAGTCCTAATGGCATAGCTACCAAATCAATTACCCATTGAAAATGTATAGGAGGTGGGTAAGTAGGATGTAATCCATCTCTATGTCTGACCTTAGATTGTAGCTGACACTCTGTGCATGAACTTACAAAATCTTCAACATCCTTGTACAAGCCTTTCTACCAATATCTTTCCTTGATCTTTATATAAGTGGACCAAATTCCTCTATGTCCTGCCCAAAGTGTGTCATGAAATTCTTTCAAAACTTTATTCTTGGTCACAAAATCTCCTACCACCCTCAATGGGATTTTGTCACCTCTTTTCGGCCTCTTCCAAAGATATCCATCTTTAAGCAAATAAGCATATGAATGGTGCTTGATATCTTTAAAGGTCTTATCCATCCAATCTTCTTGCCTCTTCATTGTGCTCAAATAGATTCCAATATTTTTCAGTTGGCCTTCATATAGATCTTCATAGAAGATTTGAACATCATCCCCAAAATCCATTCTATTAGTAACAAACGAATATCCATAGCTCTTCTCTTCTTGATATTCATCTTCTTCCTGTGCCATCATTTCCTCCTCAAAGGTATATCTAGCTCTAGATAGCATGTCTGCCATCGAGTTCTTTTTACTAGTGATATGTATCAATATAGGATTCAATGTTTTAATGTAGGCTATCCATCTCAACATAGCAATGTCTGGAGTAGTGCAGTTGATTACCATTCCAAGTAAAGGCAAACAATATGTCTCCAAAATCACACTAGCTCCAATCAAATAATTCCTCTTTGCCTTTAGAGCAGTGAATGCTCCCCAAAGCTCTCTTTTAACTTGTGGATAAGCCCTTTGTCTTTCTGTAAGATTCTTGGCTCCGAACCTTATAGCAAATCTCTTTTCTTCTCCATCATCTTGTCCAATAGCCCATTCAATTGCTGTAGGACTTGTATCCACTGTTACGACCACTGGTCTCCCACATTGATAATCTACTTGTCTAAAGATAGGTGGTGAACTCAAAATCCTTTTCAAATTTTTCATGGCTATCTTTTGTTCATCTTCCCAGATAAACCTTCTTCTCTTCTTCAATAATTTGTATAGTGGCTCTGAGATATGTGCAAAGTGAGGCACCCAAATGTGATTGAACACACATGCACCCAAAAATCTTCTAATTTCTGTAACACTTCCACATGCCTTCATTCTAGATATAGCATCAATTTTTTTAGGATTTGATTTTCTACCATACCTGCCACACATGTGTCCTACCACCAAAATCTCACCAACTCCAAAACTTGATTTTTCCACTGATAATATCAGATTAACTGACTCAAGTTTCTCTAATATCCGAGCCACATCTTCAATGTGCCGCTTGACAAACTGCCTGCAATCCTTAGTATCTATAGTCTCATCCTTGTCTTCCTCTTTGCTTCCCTTTATAGGTATGTCATCCAAAAATGGGATCGTCTTCTCAGGTACAAACTCATTTAATATTTGATTCATAGTGTTTTGCATATAAGCCACAGAGTTAATTGCACCTTGAGGTAAGGTGCGCATCCTCATTAATCTCAAAGGAGTTTTCATGGTAGTCAAGTCTCTACTTTCCTCAGCCAACTGAAATTGATCATACCCAGAATACAAGTCTCCGATAGAATAGATGGCATGGCCTGCAAATTGTTCAGCTACTTCATCCACCATGGGACCTGATCCCATATTTCGAATAGTCACCCTATTTGCTAGTTGCATATCTTGAATGAACCTCAATGCCCTTGATTTCTTAGGTATTGTGAACCATTTGTTAGAATAAGGAGCAATTGAAGGTTCAAGGATACCCATTCCCACCTTCTGTTTTAATAATTCTATTAACTTGGGAAGTAAAGCTCTAGGTACAGGTATAGGCTTCAAATCCCATGGAACATGTGGTATGGTGAAAATTACCATAGGTGCTACAACACTAGGATCCACATACCCAATCTCATCAGGAATTAAAGCAAATGCCTTACCATGTCTAATAAGCATTTCTTGAAACGCCATCCTTTGTGGCAATGTCAAGAAATCACCCCCTCCAATCTTCAGCTTAGCCAATGACTCCTCCGTAAACTGATCTCCAATTTTGCATTTCTCTCTCAATCGTGGTTCCATGATTGCTTGCTTGATGTACTCCATAGTATCAAATGGTAATTGAATGGCTACTGGTTTCATTTTTTTGGCTACAGTCTTATACTTGGTTTGCACAATGGCCTCAAGTTTCAATCCATAGCTTGTAGCAATTCTAGCACATGTTATAATTTTCTCCAAGTCCTTATAAGTCTTCTATGATTGTACCTCCACTATAACATCTTCATCCATCTTTGTAGCTAAGTTCTCCATAACTTGTATCAATCCATCTTCAAACCCAGCTTCTTCCAATACTCCAACTATAGATTCATCACTTGAAACTAAACCCACTCTTTTTAAGTTTTTTTCTTGCTTCTTTATTCTTTTCTTATTTATAAAATCTAAATCTTCAATCCTTTGCATACTCACAAATCCATTATTACTCAAATTCAAAAATCCAAAACTCAAATTGTCTACATTGGGATTGGCAGATGATCCATTTGCACCCATGTATCCCCATCCTACAAGGGTGCTCTCTAGAAATCCACAAATTTAATTTCCAGATTTAGAGGCATCTCTCTCAATTGCGCTCTGTGCCTTTCATGAATAGGTTTCACTATGATAAATTGCACAACCTTTTTTCCATCACAACTACAAATCCTGGCATAATGTGAGCCATCATCCAAGACTCTAGTTTTCATTCTAGCAGTTGTAATATAAGATTGATCAAGTATTACCGGATATATAGTAGAATTTTGCATGAAGAAGTTCTGTTCCACTTCCACATCTCCAATCCTAGTCTTCATAGCTAGACAAGTTCCATATAAATCACCTTGCTGGTTATTTGCAGCTCTAATTATCTAGCCATGGTTGATATCGATTGGCCACTTACTCTTTTCATATTCCCGCCTGGACATGATGTTGATTTCTGATCCATGATCAACTAAAGCTAAGATTGTGTCCTTACAGTTTCCCAACCTCACATAAGTCTCTGTCGTAGCTCTAGCCCAATAAGGAACTAAGTAGATATTATTTCCTAACTCGTCACCATCTTTTTTTGAGAAGCTAATAATACGTGCTTCCTGTGTAATCTTCTTTTCTTTGCCAAATTCCATAAGTATGTCATTTGTTTGATGTCCTTCTATATCTTTTGCATGATTGATCTCAAGTCTATTTTCCATATCACCCTTGCTTCCAAACTCTGGTAATGTAGTCTATACAAAAACCTGCCCTATCTCCTCTTCCTCATCCTTGGTCACACGAGTATCCAATGCTTCTACTATAATAGCTTCAACTGTCATTTGCCTCTTTCTTTTTATCACATCAATGATTAACTCATGGAAATCTCTCTTAGCTATACCAAAAGCTTTTCTTAGAGTGAATTCAATCTTAGCATCCAAAATCTTTTCCTCCAAGATACTCTTCATATCTGTGGATGTTTCAATATCAGATTGAAGCATGTAGGCAAGATTTTTACTTTTGGTTTTATATGTGCCATCCTTCTCTTGCTCTTTCTCCTTCTCCCACCACTCTTTTGGTAGTGGTGAATCACTAGGACGAGTAGAAGGAGACACCTTCTCCAATTTTTGCTCTAGAAAAGTTTCTTTGTTTTGTGGAGATCTCTTCTTGATTACAGGTTCTTCAACATCCTCCTCTTGAACAACTCTACCTCTCTTCTCTTCAACTACAGCATCACGCACACCATCACTCATATTTCTACTTAAAACGCTTCACACGCTATTGGCCATTAACGGATCATTCCATCTACTATCTTCCCATTAGCTTCAAATTCTCGATTATATCGAATAAAAGTAAGAACAGCCTTAATTGCTTTAAGCGTTCAACCGTAATGTATCAAGACTTCTACTTCCTTCCCAATGATAAGACTAGTTTTATATGCCTGCTCTTCTACCAGCTTCTTCATGCCTCCTTTCTCAAAGTTGGTCCTCAAAGACTCATCAAACCCTGTGAGTCTTATCCTACCCTCTTTGAAATATATAATACCCTCCTTGATTGCAGTCTTATAATTGTCACACTCACCACGCTTGTGGTTTCGACTATCACACCACATACATCTCTCCACAAATCCCTTGAAACCTTCAATTGGCTTTGATGAATTTGCAACTTGAGATTTCTTCAACTCAGTCATTTCAACTCTAAGATCCTATATGCCCTTGATCAATTCCTCAAGAGTGTCTTCCTGGACAGTCTTCATCACCTTTTGAGGTGACACTGAAGTTTGAGATGTAGGTACTTACTCCAATTGTGATGATAAGCCACGAGTCTTCATCCTCTATTGCTTGGCCACAAGTATTACTATTTCTTTCACCAATCTCCAATTATTTGTAAAGCCACTCTCAGATTCCCTATTTACAAGATGAAAAAATAGCTTGTCTTCCAAATCTTCATTAGTTGTTTGCAAAAATAACTCAGTCTTCCTAGTATCCAATAACTGTCTCTCTTGTCGTGGCAATTGGCCAAACTTCTTTTCAAACTCCCTGATTAATTCATTCGGAGCCATCTGGTTTTCTGGCCTATGTTCAATCCATTCTAAAAATCATCTTTTAGTCATCCTTTCTGAGTCTTCCTCAAAAAATTCATCCTTCAGCAACTCCTCAAATCTCTCCTACGATATATCCTGTTTATGCAACTCTTGCACCCTCTTCCTGATCTCAGGTATAACTGCCAAATTTAAAGTGGTAATCATTTTAAATTTTGAAACTTGATGTACCTCCGTTTCACACATGTAAATTCCTAGGAACTTAGTGATGTTTCTCCCATCAAACCTCCCAATCTTATCTACTACTGCTTGTAAGGCTTTAGAGGTGTTTTTGTCATCTCCTTGCACCTGTTGCCTTTGTTCCATAAACAGGGCAAATGCCTTGAAAAGGTCTTGAACAGCCACCTCCCCGGGTAATCCAAAACTTGGATTTTGATCTCCCATCTTCACTTATTGAATAATTAATGCCTCAAGGCTCTCTCAGTGGAAGCACCAATATGTCGAAGTAGAGAGAATTTGCCTTAAGAAAGCGCTGGGCTTCTAACTGTCACTAATTTCTCAATCAAGCTTCAAAAATGAAGAAAACTCAAAGTTTATATATATATATTTTTTCCTTTTGAGAAATTACATCAAATACATAAGCCTCAAGTAACTAACAACATCCAAAGTATGATAAAATCCTCTAAAACCTTATATATCTTTATGTGGAAATTTTTCCAAACTTCAACATCTCATATCTCCTGATCCAACCGTCCAAACATGGTAAAATTTTACATGAAGTACTGATGAATTCTTATCAACCTCTACAACAATTTTCAATTGCAAATTCATTGCGGATCTTGAGATATCTTGAAAATCCTAACAGTCGCTTCAAACCCTTGTCTTTATACACCCGCATACAAATTTCTTCATATCTCACAAACTACAAGCTCAAATTCCATGAAATTTGTATGTATAGCTTCTTAACACAAAATTTCACATTCTCCAAGAAGTTTGAGCCAAAATTTCGTCTGAAAACTCAAGTTATGGCTCAAAGCATAACTATTAACAACACTGTGTGCTTACTGCCTTGGAATTGGATGTGCTGTCTTCAACTCTTCATATCTGCCTTAGACTCAAAACTTAAGAATTCCTTCATAATAGATGTAGATCTTGAAATCACCTTTTCAACTGCATTGTCCAATCTCCAAAAGCCTTCATACAACTCCGCAAAATCCCAAAAGAGTGACAGTATGTATGAAATCCACTCTTTAACTTTGAACAAGTATAACTTATTCACTCTAACTCCAAATTGCCTAAAATTTCCTCTCAAACTATATCCAAAACCCTAAACTTTACAACCTTGCCTCTGAATTTGCAAATCCTCTTTTTGAAGTCGCCGAAAACCCTTGTTAAGATCGTGGGCAGCCTCCTCAAAGCCCATTGGGCATGGTATTCGACCAATAGGGATGAAGTTCCCTATTCCTTGCCTTCATCCGACCATGGCTTGATTTCATCCCTCCCAATTAGCCTCTTACTAGCTTAAATTTTCATCCTTAAGTCCCCACCTTCTCTCAAGGCTTCATACTAAATATTTAGATCTTATAATTTTTAATTATCATAACTAAAATAAGTAAAATATAATAAAATAAAGTTTCTTCTATCAACCATTTTTAATTTAACTTACTAACCATTCTAACACACATCTAGATTCATAAATATATAATATATTTTAACTAATTTTTATATACTGTAAGTAATTACAGTACGACAGTGTGAACTTCTATCTGGGAATACACTGGGTACTGGGCTATAGAGAATTAACTTGAAATTTGTTAGCCAAAACTGCAATAAGTGATTTATCTTTAATAAAAAGGACAAATAATATAAAAATCTTACAAAGAAGAAGTTATATATATTAACCCTCTTGCATTCAAGTAGGTTTGTACAAAAGGATTCAAATTGCCACAAAAATCCTTCAAAACTTTATACACCTGCAATCATATATTTCTTTCCAAACTTTAGAATTCTATAAATCTTGATTCATCATTTAGTTCCTATAAATTTTTTTTCAAAATGTAGATAATACTCTTAAATTTTACTACAAAGAAGAAGCAATTATAAATTTACTTCTAATCATCGGAAATCTTAAAAGCCCTAGTAGGTGCTTAAAACCCTAGCTTAGAGACATCCGAGTACTATTTGCTTCATATCTCATAATTCCAAAATCTTAATGCCACAAATTTTTTACACATAGTCTTGTGATATAAATATATATATCTTTAAAAATTTTGAGCCAAAAATCTATCAAACTGCCTAAGATATAGCTCAAAACATAACCACTAGTTAAGCGGGGTTACTTATTGTCCTTAGCTTACAAGTATTGACTTCAACTCCCAATATCTCTTTTATCTCAACTTAGATTTTATTGAGCCATATATAAAAAGTATAGCCAAGAAAATTTTCTTTCCAATCCTAATCGCCGATCTTCTATTGCTCTCTGTACACATGAGTTATAGCCAAAAGAGATATAGTAGATATAATTTCAATACCGTAACTTTGAGCTCCTATATCTCTTTCATAATAAGTCCAAATCATGCAAGATTTGCACCAAAATTATATCCAAAAATCCAAACTTACTGACCCTAGCCTTTGATGTTCCACTCTCCTCAAATGACAAACCCTAATCCCTAATAAATCCTTAGGCAGCCTCCTTGAAGCCCATTGGGCATGATTTTTGGCCAATAGGAATAGAGACTTCTATCATCTATCTCCATTCATTTACATGGATGGCCTAACTACTTTCTTTCACACCAAAAATCCCTTTCTAATCCTTTTTTTTTTAAGATTCATATAATATGTGTTCTAAATACCAAATAAAAGAAATAAATAAGATCTTAAGGATCACCAATGTTTAACAAAGGTGATTTAAGATATATAAAAGTTATTATTAATATAAATCAATCTCAAACTTTTTATCACAAAAGAAATAAGGTTTTATAAACCTTAATAATAACCTTTTTAGATAAATTCTTTTTAAACTAATAACCTAATCATATCTTATAACCAATAAAAGCCATTGATATGGCTTTCACTTAGTTGTGTAGTAAATTATACATTAAATATATATGTACAATTTTTTCACATGGTAGCCAAATCACAACACGACAATGGATTTAGTTTTCTGTATTAAAAGTATTTTATGAATTTTAATAAATTTTTTATCTAAAAAACACGATGAGGCTCTTGAATCTAATAAGATAGAGGCTTTGTAATTTTTAGGTCCTAAATAGATATTTATTATAAAATAAGGAGAGGGTTTTGAGAAGAGGATAAGATCTTTATTAGGAATTATACAAGATTCCAACTGTATTGTGTCGTGTTGTGGTTCGGCTATCATGTGAAAAAATTGTACATGTATATTTAATGTACAATTTACTACATAGCTAAATGAAAGCCATATCAATGGACTTTTATAGATTACAGAATGTGATTAGGTTGTTAGTTCAAAAAGAATCTATCTAAAAAGATTATTATTGAGATTAATACAATCTTATTTTTTTAAATAATAATTTTTGAAGTTAATTTTATATTAATAATAACTTATATATATCTTAAGTCACCTTTGCTAGACATTGGTGATCCTTAAGATCTTATTTATTTCTTTTATTTGATATTTAGAACACATATTATGTAAATCTTATAGCAAAAAGGATTAGAAAGGGATTTTTAGTATAAAAAGGGATAGCTAGGCTATCTATGTGGATGAATAGAGATAGATGATAGAAGTTTCTATCTCTATTGGCCAAAAATCATGCCCAATGGACTTCAAGGAGGCTGCCCCAAGGTTTATTAGAGATTAGGATTTGTTTTTGGAGAGGAGTTGAATATCACAGGCTAGGATTGGAAAAAGCACTTTCTTGGCTATACTTTTCACGTATGACTTGATAAAATCTAAGCTGGGGTGAAGAAGATATTGAGAATTGAAGTCAGTGCTTGTAAGCTAAGGGTAGTAAGTTACCTCACTTAACTAGTGGTTATATTTTGAGCTATATCTTAGGCAATTTGATAGATTTTTGGCTGAAAATTTTAGGAATATATATGGTTATATCATAAGATTAATGGTTGTGGCATTAGGATTTTGAGTTTGTGAGATATAAAGAAAATAGTGCTCGGGTGTATAAAATTTAGTTATTAATTTTTTCTTTTGAATTGTAGGAATTGTTTCACTGCAATAAACTTAGGGCTAGCACTCTCGACTATTTTGTGTAATTGGTGTATCATCTACAATTAAAAATTTGATAATATATGGATGACTGAATATGCTAAAATTATATATAAATTTGTGACAATCTAATGATGTAATCATGATTTATTTGATCTTTAGTATAAGAAGGTACTAGAAGTTGGTTGTTTAGGTTTGTTGAGGATTTCTGTAATATATATAGATCTATCAATTATAACAAGGTGAAATTTGACATTGTACTAGAAGACTTGAAGATCAAGCTATATACCAATATTTATTTGAAATTAAGAGTTGGAGAAGGAGAAATTGTTGTTGGAACATCTGCATCAACTTTTGAATTGGCGGCCGAGTGACATCAAAGCAGTTATTGGTTGATTTTATATAATTTGTAAGTTGGATTAGGCTGAGTTTTTTGAACATATAGAAGACTTATATTAGCATTTGTATGCAAAATTTCACACTAAGTTGACAATCAAATTAAAAGCTATAGCTTATTAAAGCTCACTAATTAAAATTAGGACCTCCAAAGAGAATCTCTTAGTTGAGCACTCTTATATTGAAATCTCTTTGGAGGTCCACATTTAAGCACTCTTATATTGAAATCCAAATCATATTTTTCTTATATAGGTGAAACTTATTAAGGTTTCTTGAATATTTATAAACCACAATTTCATCCTTTATAGTAAAGTACCTGATACATTTTCAAATAGGACAACATGTAATATGACACCGCAACCTTTAAAGCACTAGTATATTTTTGAGTAGAAAGGTAATCCACTCTCTAATAAGAAAGATCCAACTTTGATATTGAAGATGAGGTCAGTCTTGACAAATTTTTAGGGACACAAGAATATAGAGTAAGAGACTTGAATTAGGATAAGGTTTCATGGAGAAACTAATAAAAATATGAATTAACCAAATGAATACATGAAGAACATCAACAAAGGTGAGCTAGAATTCCAAGAGATGTATTATCAAGATTGAAGAATTCTTCTACCTTAATCCTTATATATATTCTTGTCTAGGATATTTTTTGAGTGACTTCCATTAAACTAAGAAGCTTTTCAAGCAACTTCTACCAATTGAGAAGCTTCTTGAGCTCCTTCTATTAATTGGAAAGCTTCTTGAGCTTCTTCCACTAACTAAGAAACTTCTTGAGCTACTTTTACCAACTAAAAAAATTTTCAACCGACTTTCACTAACTCAAGAAGCTTTTAGAATATTCTAGAAGGTTTTGTGAATTTCCAAAGTATATGTCTCTAACATCTTAAGTCTTCCTTCTTATTTTCCTTCTCCCATTTTTCCTTAGGTAATAGAATGTTCTTACTTGGATAGAAAAAAGAGGGCCTTGATTCCTTTGGAGTGGCAATTTGCTTCTTTTGATTCTTATCTGTCAATCTTTGATTTTGCCTCTTACTATTGGGCTTCTTAATTCTTTTTTATTTTACAACCTTGTTCCTTTTAATCTCAACCATAGCCTCCTAGATCTCATCTTTTTCTTTATTAATTTCCAAATAAGCCTTAATATTTGTAGTATCAACTAAATCACTCCATCCAATCTTCTCCGTAATAACATGTGCACCCCTAAACATAACTTCCTTGCTAGGAATTATAGAAATTCCTACATTTCTTATTTCTATAATAACGAGGTATGCACTTATTTCTTTAACCACAGATGTCCTACTAGAACTTTGAATATGGCCTTGCACAAGTTTTTTCATTCCATCCTTGTCAAAATTTAAATCAATAGGTTTTCCAGTTGTAGTGAGTCTTACCTTGTCTTCCTTGAAAAAGATCACATCTTTTTTTAAATCTTCTTTATAAACTAAGCAATTCCTCCTATCATGGTTTTTATTGTGACAATACATACACCTTTTTACCTATTTCTTGATTTCTATTAAAAATTTATGAGAATTCACTCTTTTTTTCAATTTATTGAACTTGACTCTTAATTCTCTTATATCCTTGAAAATTTCTTGAAGAATTTTATGAAAAAAATCCTTTTTTGGAACTAGTACTAGATCAATAGAAACCATTGGAGCTACTGGGATAGAAATAAGAGCCATTTTTAACTCCATAACTACACCTCCTTTAGTCTTTATCCTCCTCTGGTCCATGATTGTTGCCACAGTCTCCTTAACTTATTTTCAATTGTTGATAAGGCCTCTTTTGTCACCTCTATTAACCAAAAATAAGAACAACTTATCCTATAAGTCTCTATCAACTGCTTGTAAAAAAATTCCATCTTCTTGTTATCGAGCAACTGCCTATCTATTATAAGAAATTGAAAAAATTTCTTTTTAAATTCTCAAAGTAACTTCTTGGCATCCATTTGCTTCCTAAGTTGTTGTTCTACTTATTCCAAGAATATTTTTTTGGTCTTCTTCTTTGAGTCCTCTTCAATAAATTCTTCCTTTAAAATTTTTTTATATTGATTCAAAGAGTTTATATCATCTCTTTATAAGTCCTTGACTTTTTCTTTGACTTCAAGAATGCAAGTAAGTATAAAATACAAACTCATCTTTTTGTGGGGAATTTGATATATTTCCATTTCACCTACATAAATTTTGAAACATTTGGATATATTTCTTCCTTTGAATCTCCCTGCTTGATTGATGATAGATTATAGAATCTTAGAAACATTTTTCTCCTCCATTTGCATGTATTGCATCTTCAATTGCTCTTGTGATTGTTTCTGCATATATTTTGAAAGTGCCTTCAATATCTCCTAAGTATTTGCAGATCTTCTTATTTCTTCTATTCTGTTAATACTTAATAGCCTTGAAGAATCTTTCAATGGAAGCACCAAATATATCATATAGGAGAGAGCTCTCTTCAAGAGATTACTAAGATCTTGGTTGCCTATTAAATGAAGAAAAAAAAATTGGTGATATCTCAATTTATATCTTTGTGATTTTTTTCAAAAATACCCTATTTATCACTTCTTTTGTTTCTTCAAAGATTTTTTAGTAAAAAATCTTTTTGATTTTTTAAAGATTCCTTCAAAGATTCTTTAGTCAAAATTCCTTTGATTCTCTTAAGATTCTTATAAAGATTTTTTGGTCAAAATCCTTTGATTCTTCTAAATTTTTTTTAAAGATTCTTTAATTAAAATCTTTTGACTTTCTTAAGATTCTTTCAAAGATTCTTTGATTAAAATCTTTTGACTCTCTTAAGATTCTTTCAAAGATTCTTTATCTTTCTTTTAAAAAAAAAAACCATTCAAGATCCAAAATAAAACAAAAAAAAAAAAAATATTTATTTTCAATCCTAGAAGGATTTAAATAAGCGGCTTAGCCAATTTTTGGATAATATTTGGTATATGCTAAGACTCATCCGATACTTGCTTGATATCTGGTTGATACCTAGATTTGAGATACCCCATAATTCTAAGATTTTTTACTTGATATCTTAGAATCCTAAGATTTCTTATTTGATACCTTAGGATTTCAAGATTCCTTGTTTGACATCCTAAAACCTTAAGATTTCCTAATTGATATCTGAAAATTTTAAGATTTGATTCTATCCATTTTTATTCTTATTCATGCTACAATTTTAGAACTAGTTCTATTTTATCCCTATTCACATTGTAATTTTAGAATTAATTCTAATTTATCCCTATTCATATTATAATTTTGGAATTAGTTCTATTCTATTCCTATTTATATTATAATTTTAGAACTAGTTCTATTTTATTCTTATTCATATTATAATCTTAAAATTAACTCTATATTAACCTTTTTTTATACTATGATTTTTATACATACCTATTCAATTTTGATGTACTTGTCGCAAGTGCATCACGACAATGGTCAATTACAATTTATATTATCAAATTTTAAAATCTTGCTTGTGATGTGGAATAGAATGACAAAACCCTTATTAATCAATTTTATTATGGATTAAAGATAACGTCAAAGATTTGTTACTAACAACACTAAAAGCAGACTTCTTAGAATAATTTATTGCTTAAGCCATTATATGCAACAATCAATTATTTAAAAGATGTTAAGACTATAGATTTTATTGAAGAGGAATAAATCAATTAATGATAGCAGCTTTTAAGTTTTTAGAAATTTATTTAACTAAGCCAAAATCAATACAAATTAATATGATATGTTTTAAATTTCTCATTGATCAAAAAAAGATTCAACATCATCAAGAAGGTCTATGCTTATATAATGGAGAAGCTAAGCACACTGCTCAATATTATCCAAAAAAATAATATAGCTATAATATGAAAAGCATGGTTGCTAGAAAAGATAATGTATTAGAAAACAAATTTTTCCAACTACAATAGATATAAAAGACAAGGAAATATAGAACAAGAGATTTGAATTTGAAAAAAAGTTTCAAGTGGAAATCAATAAGAACTTGAATTAATTCAATGAGTATACAAACATCAAGATAGGTGAATTAGAATTTTAAGAGATGCATTGTTGAGACTAAAGAATTCTTTTACTTTGACTTCCATATACACCCTTATTTAGGATACTTCTTAAGCGGCTTCCATCAAATTGAGAAGCTTCTTGAGCAACTTCTACTAATTAAGAAGCTTCTCAAGCTTCTTCTACAAACTTGGAAGCTTCTCAAGTTCCTTTTACTAATTACAAAGCTTCTTAAGCTACCTTCACCAATTAAGAAGCTTTTCAATCAACTTTCACTAATTCAAGAACCTTTAGAATGTTCTAAAAGGTTTTATAAACTTCAAAAGTGTATATTCCTAATATCACTTCCTTTTCTAGTGACGAGTTTCAATAAGAATTCATACCTTTAAAAATCTTTTTACATACATAAAAAATTAGAAATATGCTGTATTAATGAAGCTATATATTTTATTTTTTATTCTTGGATAATAGATTCTATTGGTCCTTGAAAAAATTGCCTATGGCTTTGAACTAGTACCTCTATTATTGAAACATCTCATTCAAGGATCTGATCTTGATTGCAACTTTCAAAACATCCTCCAAACAAAACCTCAAGCTTAGAAGGATTCACCTTTTCAAGCTCAAGCAATATCATTAAAGTTCAAGCCTTGAAATTAAAAATTACATGATTGGATGTTACTTCTAATGGCTTGAACTATAGTCATATTTGGTGTTGAAATATATTATCTTCTCTTTGCTCAATTGAACACTGTGAAAATTATATTGGTTTATTCAAAGCTTGCATAGCAAGTGAATCTCTTGAATCTCATTTTACTAAATCTCTTAATAGTTGAAGGTTGAATATGGTGATTGATTTGCTTCTACTATTCTATTCTATCTTAGAATAGATGACTATATACTAATGAATGTATTAGTTTTAACTCTTTCTTTTATGAATATTCTTTGGATTCAATCTTCACCAAAAAGATATCATCAAATATGTTTGGATTTGTAAAAATAGAGCTGATAAAATTCCTATATCTTTTGAAGCATACTAGTAAGATTTTTGGCTAGTTCATATGTGTATTCATTGATATTATAGCTATGCCAATAAATAAGATATTCCAATTTGTCCCACCTTCATTGTGAATCTAGCATCTTTTTGATATTGTATTCTTTATGATTTTTAATTTTGATATTAGGTGGCAATTGTTATATTCTTTTCAAAAAAATGTGACTCTTTATAAAGCTCTAAAAGAAAGACATGGAAAATTGGATGTACCTTTATAGAAGATGGTAGTTTGAATCAATATGCCATTACATTAATTTGCTTCTAGATGGAAAATGATTTTAACCTCCAATAATCCAACTTATCACATAGTCACTTGATGTTGATGTTTCGCTGAAGAAACCATATTTTATTTCTAATATAAAAAGTAAACAGTTGATTTTTGAATCTATTTATAATTATCTTATGAACATCTTGAGTTGCTTGCAGTTAAAGCTTGAAGATTGTTTGATGTTGCGATAGATGCTTTGCAAATCTTTCAACTAGTGAATTCTTAAACTTTGGCATATTTTATAGATCAAGCTTTGGGTGATATCTATAGTAAGAATAAAGCGGTATTTACTAGGTTGAGACATGAACAATATTATTATATGTAAATTCTATTAACAATAGATATAAGATCCTATCATCTTATTGATAGTTGATGCTGTACTGTAAATATTGCTCCAAAATTTGGTTAACTTGTTTTCTTTGGCCATCAGTTTAAGGATAGAAAGCCAAAGAAAGTTTAATGTCTACTTTTTATATTTTAAAAATATATTTTTAAAGCTTAGATATGAATTGGGATCCTCAATCAAATACAAAATCATCCAATAGGCAATAATATTAATATATATTATTAAAAAAGAACCTTATCATTTCTTCATTAGAAGCAATTTTTTTATAAAGAATGAAATGAGCCATCTCTGTGAGTTAATTAACTACCACAAGGATGCTATCTAATAAATTGGATGGAAATAGATTCATGATGAAATCTATTGAGATAAAAGACCATGACCATTTTAAAATAAGCAAGGGCTGTAAGAGTCCATAAAGGCGATGCCAAGGATTCTTGGACCTTGAGCAAATGCCACAACAGAGTACAAAGTCCTTCACAACCTTTCATATTTGAAGCCATCAAATATCTCAAGAAATAAGTTTCAAGGTCTTATTAAATAAAAAATGACATGTAGTTGGAAAGTCATGGTGAGATTGAAGAACACATAGTTGTATTGGTCCTTTTAGAATATACAAACATTCTTCAAAATATGAAAGGTCTTCCTTAAACTTAAACTTGTTAGTATTTTTATTTAAATGATCTTTGATATCAAAGACCAAAGCATTATTAGTGGTTGCAGCACAAATCTCATTGAGGAAATTAGAATCAATAAGTGCCAATATAATAATAGCACAAAAATAAAATTGCTCCAACTTCAATAAAGTTATATATTATTGATCAAACATTGCTTCTCTTCTCCTTGGTATAAGATGTGATCTCTTTGATAAAGTATTGGACAACCCTTATTGCTTCTTAGATCAATAAGTGATAAAAAAATTAAATTGAAATAATGTCTTTTTCTATTGAATTTGGTAGAGATTAAGAACCTGAATTGACATATAATATTTTAAGTTCTTATGATCTATATATACAATCATAGGATAAATTGTTCCTTCAAGAAAATAATACTAATTTTTAAAAAAATCCACAATAGCAAAAAAAAATTTATTGTAGATTTTATAATTGATTTTGATAGAAATTTTTTTTTGAAAATAAAATGCAACAAGATGAAATTTATTGTTTATATCCATTTGTAAAAATACAGTCCTTATTGCAAAATGTGAAGCATTGATTTCTATATAGAATGTTTTTATAAAGTTTGGATGGACCAAGATTGGAGCTATGGTAAACGCCGTTTTGAGGTCTTGGAATACCTTCTCTACTTAAGGTGTGATGGATATACTTTAAGTCACCACATTCTAGAACTTTCTATAATCCTTTAAAATCTTCTGTAGTCTTCTAGATTCTTCTATAGTTTTTTAAAATCTTTCAGAACCTTCTAGAATCTTCTTTAGTCTTCTAAAATCTTCTATAGTCTTTTAGAATCTTCTAAAATCTTCTTCAATCTTCTAAAACCTCCCATAGCCTTTTAAAATCTTTTAGAATCTTTTTCAATCTTTTAAAATCTTCTAAAATACTCTTAGAAGGTTCAATAGGATATAAGCTTTGTAGTATAAATAAGAGGCAAGATCAATGTAAATCTCAATCTTGCCAACACAAGTCTTGGAGCAATTCAAAGTATTGTCTTGTTTCTTAATATCAATCTAGTCTCTTGTTCTTGTCAATGATCTAGTTCTTTATTCTTGTCCATGTAATTCTTTATTCTTGAAAATTCTAATTTTATAATCTTTTCTTTTTCTCTTTATTAACCCACTATCTTGCATCCCTGATAGTTTGGCAAGACTATCTAAATAATCATATTAGAGCTTTGATTTCTTAATAGAAAAAAGATTAATCCTTCTTTTTGAAGATACTATTGCATTCTAGAAGAGTGTGGATTATCCCATTCTAAACTGATATGCTTACTTGTTGCAATTTGATCTTTTTTTTAAAAAAGTAGATTATCTTTTTTTTAGGATATATCATTGCATTTTAGAGGTTGCAAATTATCCTCTTCTAAAATAATATTGTTTGAAAACATTCTTTTTTAAAGAATAGAGTGGCAACTCTTATAGATCTTCAAGCTCTTTTGAATATTGTATGAGAAAAAATGGCATTTTTTTATAACCAAAAAAAAAAACCAAAAATAAAGCAAGTATCTAAAAAAATTAAGCAAGAGATTCATAATTTATAATAAGAGATTATACAATTGAGAAAAATAGGTGGAAGACAAGCTATACATGTAACTTCTCTAGAAGCTCTAAGGGTTGTCATAAAAAAGCCAAAGGCTAGTATGCTTGATAAATTTGATGGAACAAGATCCAACTTTTGAGGGTTTATACAACAAGTATGACTTTATTTATAACTATATCCTTCTTATTATCTAGATGGATTCACTCAAGTTCTTTTTATAAGCATTTTTTTATTAGGAAGTGCTCGATCATGATTTGTTCCACTATTGGAAAAGAATTCTCTATTCTTATATAATTTGGAGGCTTTTATGGAAAGATTTATTATTGCATTTGGACATAGTGATTGGAAGAAGGTGCCAAAAAGAAAGATTCAAAATCTATAATAAAAAAAACATTTAGCTTCAATTTATACCATAGAATTTCAACAATTTATTTGTGATCTTGATTGGAATAATAAGACTTTTATGACTCGATTCCATTGTGGCCTAAAAGACAATATGAATATTTTATTGATCATAATCTCAAAAGTTGAAAGTTTAGAAGGATTTATATCTGAAGCTATTACTTGTGACAATTGCCTATTTGAATTATGACAAGAGAGACAATCAATTTTTAATAATATCTATTAAGGTACATTTGCTGCATCCTCAAGAATAACGGAGAAGCCATTAATATATCCTAAATCCATACAAATTGATGCAACTCAATTAAAGCCATTAACAATAGTAAAAAAGATTAAACATTGGCAAGAGAATCTATATCTATATTGTGGAAGACCTAATCACAAAGCAATAAATTGTCCAAACAAGTCTAGAGAATTTAAGGCATGAGGTATAAAATCAAAATTAGAGAGGTCAAAAAACAAAAACGTCTAGTCAGAGTATGAATGTTGTGGTTGGACACCCTCAAATCTAAAATATCAAAAAAAGGTCTCATGCTATCTCTTAATCCAACATCCTGTTTTATATTTATACATATAAGAATCCTAAAATAAGAGATTATAGCTAATGTCCTTTTAGATATTAGAGCCTCATCATGCTTTATAGATAAGGATATTGCAACTAAGTACAACTTAGTACTTGTAAAGAAGATCCATCTTGCATCCATTGAAGTCATAGATGGACAAAATCTTGCATTAAGAGATGTTATTAAAAAAAACCAACCATTACAAGTGATACTAGAAAATCAATTGTCATGTATTGTCTTTAATATCATCCGATATCCAACAAATTCTATTGTCATTAGATTCCCTTGATTTGAATTATATAATCTTGATATTGATTGGAATTTATAAAAGATTTCATCAAGATCCAAATATCAAAAGAAGAAACAAAGTATTATTTCATTTCTTGGAACTAAAATATTTATATAGATAGCAAAAAAAGGGGCTCCGTTTGTATTGTATGCTATCCAAATAAAAGATCTAATAGAGCAATTGAAGTAAGATATTCTCTATTAATATTATAAACTTAAAGATATATTTAAAAAAAAAAAAAGCAGACATGTTATCAAAATTCCATCCTTATAATTGTGCAATCAAATTACAAGATGGAATTCAACCTCCATTCAGTCCAATTTATAATCTCTTACAAATGGAGCTTACAGCCTTGCAAGAATATATTGTTGAAAACCTAGCCAAGAATTTTATTAGACATTCAAAATCACCTATAGGAATTTCTATCTTATTTGTGAAGAAGAAGGATGGTTCTTTACATATGTGTATTGACTATTAAGGTCTGAACAAGGTAACTATAAAAAATTGCTATCCATTATTGTTAATCTTAAAATTATTAGAACAATTAGGATAAATAAAAATCTTTACAAAGATTAATTTGAGAGGCACCTACAACCTAGTCAGGATTAAAGAATGAGATCAATAGAAAATAATATTTTATACAAGGTTCGAACATTTTGAGTATAATGTTATATCTTTTGGACTTACAAATGCACTTACAGTCTTTCAACATATAATGAATGATATCTTATGGGAATACTTAGATGACTTTGTAGTCATCTATCTGAATGATATCTTGATCTTTTCTAAAAATAAATAAGAACATGAACATCATGTATGTATAGTATTAGAAAAATTACATGAAAGTGGATTATATGCCAAATTAAAGAAGTGTTCTTTCTATTAACCATCAATAGAATTTTTAGAATATATTGCTTCTAAAAATGAAATTTCTATAGATCCAAAGAAGATACAAACTATTATAGAGTTGAAACAACTGCCATCAATTAGA
This sequence comes from Physcomitrellopsis africana, assembly GCA_036785485.1. NCBI lineage: Eukaryota > Viridiplantae > Streptophyta > Bryopsida > Funariales > Funariaceae > Physcomitrellopsis > Physcomitrellopsis africana. The sequence goes on along the minus strand of JAWRVF010000591.1, from coordinate 204,980 downwards.
GATGTAGAATATTTCTTGAGATTCACAAACTTTTATAGAATCTTCATCAAAGATTATTCTAAGATTGCGGTTCTATTAATATGACTTATAAGCAAGGAAAAATTTATTTGGAATGACAAGGTTGAAGAAGCATTCAAGAAATTAAAAGAATCCTTTACTTCAATCCCTATACTCATCCACGTTGTTGTGTGGTGTGATCTTCTATCTGGAAATATACTGGGTACCTAATTGTAGAGAATTTATTTGAAACTTATTGGTAAAATTCCAATAGGTGATTTGTCTTTAATAAAAAGGACAAATAATATAATAGTATTATAAAGGAGAAGTTATATGGATAAATCCTCTTGTATTTAAGTAGGTTTATACAAAAAGGTTGAAATTGCTACAAAAACCCTTCAATATCTTATTCACCCGCACAGACTTATTTCTTTTTGAATTTTAGAGTTCAATAATTCTTGATCTAACTATTTAATTTCTATAAAAATTTCTTCAAATTGTAGATAATTTTCTTAAGCTCTATAATAGAAAAAGAATCAACTATAAATTTATTGCCAATTTTCCAATATCTTTAAAACCTTAAAACCTTAGCAATATAATTTTCCAATATAATTTTTCAATATAATTTTCCAATATAATTTTCCAATATCTTTAAAACCCTAACAGGTATGCAACAATAATTAGTCCAAACTTCTCTAATCAATCTCTAAACAATCCTTAATATATCTTAATTAAATCCTAGTCAGCCTTAAATAAATTCAATAAAATCCTAAAATAAATCTTACTAAATTCTAATCAATCCTAACTAACCTTAGTCGAATCCTAACCAAACCCGAAGGAAATCCTAAGGTAGTTTTAGAACCTCAATAACTACCAAATAAACCATTGATTTTGATTGAAATTTTGCACACATCTTATTAATTAAGTTAAAAACAAGAACATTAAGTTTAAAGAAGATCTAACTTCACAAAAAGAAAAAAACCCCATAAATTTGCATGGGTGACGGCCGGCCTCCTTCTCTAGTCTTGATGCTAATATTCCAGTAACTAAATCTCCCTTTCACACTGTTCAATTTCTTTCAAATTTTATATGTACCTAGAAAAACAAGTCTACTATCCACATACACAAATTTCACTCCAATCCAATGAGCAGATTGCTCAAGATCTCAAAAACCCTAACTGACCCTCAAAACTTAATTTCCGAGACCTTGACCCACTTAAACCTCAATTACGTATAACTAAACCGTTAGATTCAGCTCAAATTCATAGCACACATTAACAGCAAAAATAGTCAAAAATCCACATATTTTTAGCTATGGTCTGCTACAAAACTTTTAAAATTGCCTAAAATATCAACCCTATTTTATTTCACAAAATCCCAAGTTGCTGAAAACAACCTTGACTTTGTAAAGCTATTACAAAGTCATTTCTTATCCAAATCACTCTCAATCAACTCTTATACAAAACCTCTTAAGTCTTCTCTCTAATCCCATCTTTCAATTTGCCAAAAGACTCTTGATTTGCCCTAGGCGGCCATTTTAGTAGCTAAAGGTCTGATTTCAACCCTGTCCTATAAACGGCCAACCCTTGGGTACCAATCTAACCTATCCTAGGGATTTTATAGCCCAACCCTATCCTCAACTTAACCCTAATATCAATCATACTAGTGATTTATCCTTTTTATTATATTTTTACTATTTTATGGCCTTTCTAAGGCAGTAAAAGAATTACTACAACTTAGAAGGTAAAATTACTAACTAATTCTTATCTACTAGCTATTAAGTGAAGAAAATAAACTAAGAGGCTTTCATAAAAACCTTGTAAAGATATGTTGAATTCTTGTTGAACTAAGATAATAGAATATTAATTGAAAAATCATTTTTAGTCATAGTTTCACTATATAATTGTGTCACAACACGACAGCGTGAGTTACACCTAAAAGAATTTTAGTAGATACAATTTCAACACCTTAACTTTGAGCGCCTATAATTCTTTTATAAAAAGTCCAAATCACACAAAATTTTCATGAAAACCATATCCAAAAATCCAAACTTCTTGACCTTAGCCTTTGTTGTTCAAATGTTGTCAAAAGACAAACCCTAATTCCTAGTAAGTTGTCAAGCAGCCTCCTTGAAGTCCATTGAGCATGATTTTTGGCCAATAGGAATAGAGACTTCTATCATCCATCTCCATTCATTCACATGGATGGCCTAACTACTCCTTTTTGTACTATTTTTCTTTTGTAATCTTTTTTCTTATAAGATTTACATAATATGTGTTTTAAACATCAAATAAAAGAAGTAAATAAGATCTCAAGGATTTCTAATGTCTAACAAAGATGACTTAAGATATATAAAAGTTATTATCAATATAAAATCAATTTCAAAAGTCACTACAAAAAACAAAAAAAAAAAGTTGAATAAACCTTAATAATAACCTTTTTGGATAGATTCTTTTTAAACTAACAACCTAATTATATTTTATAACTTATAAAAGTCTATTGATATGGCTCTCATTTAATTGTGTAATAAATTGTACATTGAATATACATATTCAATTTTTTCACATGGTAGCCAAACCACAACATGACAATACAAATCCAACAAAATCATTTATTTTGAAAACAGATACTTCAGATTTTGTACCTAAATCTATATTCTCTCAAAGTGGTGATGATGGTTAACTACTTCCAATAGCATTCCACTCTTGAAAATTTTCAATTGCAAAGATCAATTATGAGATCCACGACAAAGAACTATTAACAATTATTGATGCTTTAGAAGAGTGGGACCATTTATTAAAGACGGCTCAACATAAGATTATGGTATATACTAACAATAAAAACTTAGAATATTTTATGAGTGCTTGAATTTTGAATTGCTAACAAGTACGATGGAGTATGTCATTATCTCAATTCAATTTTGTGATTACACATTGTTCAAAAAAACTTTAAAGAAAACCAGATGCATTTTCTCGACGATTATATCTTGTACCAAAAATAAGAAATATTATATTAAATAAAAAAAAATCAATCATATTGAAGCCGTCTAATTTATAATTGAAGACATTGGTAATATCTATCCATATAAATACAACTCTCAAGATAGAAATCTAGAGAGCAATGAAGACAGATCCATTTGTAAAGATCATTCAGCAACATTTAAAAAATTCACATATGAAAGAAAATAATAATTTCAAGTTCAAGGACGGATTATTATATTTCAAGGATCTCTTATATGTTCCTCCAAATCCTAGAAGATTTCAAATTCTTCAAGCACAACATAACCTTCTAGCAATTGGATATTTTGGCTTCAATAAGACCTTGGAACTAATATCAAAAGAATATTAATGGCCTCAAATGTAGAAATTGGTGAAAGAATTCATCCAATCATGCAAAATTTGTATCCAAGCAAAGGTCTCAAGATACCAATTATATGGACTTTTCCAACCACTTCTACTTCCTAAAGGCCCATGGCAATTGTTATCCATGGACTTCATTACAGATCTTCTAATTTCAAATGGAAAAGACTCAATTTTTGTGGTGATAGATCATCTTATCAAGATAACATATTTCATCTTGTACAATAAGATTATTTCTAAAGAAAAAAAGGCAAAGCTTTTTATTGATAATATTGATCAAATACATGGCCTTCTAAATGACATCATTTTGGACTGAGGATTATAATTTGTATCAAATTTTTAGAGAGGACTATTTCAACTTTTGAAGATCAAGATCAACTTTTCATCAGCTTATCATCCTTAGATCGATGGTCAAACAGAATAAGTGAATCAAATCTTAGAATAATATTTTTATTGTAGTATAAATTATCAAAAAGATGATTAAATGGACCTCCTATCATTGGTCAAATTTACATATAATAACTCCAAATATTCTTTGATGAAAAAAATTCTATTCTTCTCAAACTATGAATACCATCCTATAGTTAATCCATTCCAAATTGAAGATGTGACAAGTCTTGCTACAGAAAATCAAGCTACTTATTTCAAAGCCATCTATGAAGAATTGAAATTCCAATTGCAAATGGCTCAAGACCAATATAAAGATTATACAGACATTCATCGCAAGAACCAACTAAAGTTTAAGATAGGAGATCATGTCTGGCTACTCTAGCAAAATATACAAATAAATCAACTATTACAAAAATTAAACTATCAAAGACTTGGATCTTTTATAATTCTATACCAAATAAATCCAATAGGTTTCCATCTTGAACTACCAAATAACATACGTATTCATCCAATCTTTTATATCTCACTTTTAGAAACTTATTATAAATCAAATATTATTGGAAGAACTCTTCCACCACCAATCCCAATTAAAGTCAATCAAAAGCTTGAATACAAAATAGATGAAATATTAGATTTGCGTATAAGACATGGACGATTGGAATATTTTATTTATTGAAAGAGCTATAGAATTAGCAAAAGAATATAAAAACCTTTAGATAATTTCAAGAATGCATTTGAAAAAGTTTATAAATTTCATCAATAATATCTTAAAAATTCTAGATTTAAATACCATTGAAGATTTTGTAAACAGCAACATCTCTTGGCTTCCAAATGATGCTTTTCTACCAATGGCAGAAGACAAATATAAAAAAGGGAGAACCACACTAAGACCTTTACTTGAATATAATTATTTTGTCTAAAGATAAAATAGATCCTTCTAAAAGCTTATTAGTTTCAATATCAAATCTTCATGTTTTAAGAAAATTGCAAGATCAAGAGTCAAAAGACTTTTTTGCCATATAAGCGATTAAAAAATCATTGCAACTTTTACAATCTCCTAGATTTGAAGAATATGAAAAAGACAAAGAAAGAATAATCTAATGTCAAGTAAGGCCACGTTTGGAGTCTTTGGAGATATGACCTTATTATAAAAATCTTGATTTAAATGCCCGAGCTTTGATAATACTCCTTGAAGTTGGAAGAGTGACTATAGAAGGATTAAAACTTATATTCAAAGGATGTTTTGAAGGTCACAACAAAGAAAAAATTCATGGATGGGATGTTATTTTACGGACATAAGATTTACTCTAATAATTATCTAATTAATATAAACCAATAGAAGTAGATAAAATAAATTGATTTGATAATATTTGATAGAAAAGCTTCCTAAAAGCTTCATAGATGTGGAATCACCTTTATACATGTCTATAGGTGATTGGTAGGTTAAAAACTTGGTCAACAAGCTAGCCACATGGCGCACATATTGGTAGCTTGTGGAACAAGGTAGCCATGTGTCACACATGTTGGTAGCTTGCAGAACAAGCCAAGTACGTGGCGTACATGTGGAAAACTTGTCGTGCAAGTTTGACACGTGTCTTGTAAATTAGACACATGTAGGAGGTCCTATAATATACCACCATATAGTTTTTAAATAGGTAGTATTTATAGAGATAAGAGTGAAGCCTTCTTCACTCTTGTCAACTCTTTTCTTGCTTCTAGTCCAAAGTTAAGAGTCTATAGTTTTTTTGTCTTGTAATAATAGCCATTCTAGTTTCTTTTAATATACATACTTCCTTACTTCTATTTTGTTATTCTTCTTAATAGAAGTTTTATATGTTTATTTGCTTTCATCGACTTCTTGTCTTTGACAAATTAACAAAAACACACATAGAATATCAGAGCTTTGTCTTTTCTTAATTAAAAGTGGATTATCCCTCTCTCTTGATAAGACATAAGCATATTAGAAGTTGTGGAGTACCCACTTCTAAACTGATATTGTTTCTAGAATTTTTTCTTTTGAGTGTATTATTCTACGCATTTATGAAATTGAGCGCGCTTCGCTGCGGTGCTATCGTGGTAGGCGCCGCCGCGAGAAGTCGCGATGAAAAAATCTGAAAAAATGAAAAAGATAAAGCGCTTATGATGCATCAAGCAGTTTATTACGTACATGAAGCGATAAGATTAATGAAAGTGAAGATATAGAGATGGTTGGAATTGTGTCAATATCTACACCAAACCATACTATCTCACCTATGATGGAGCACCATTCAAATATTAGAGAATCAAAAATTAATTTGCTTAAGAAGTTTGATGGTACAAGATCTAAATTTCGAGGATTTGTCAATCAGGTACAATTGGTGATTGAACTTCAACCTCAAAGTTATCCTATGTAAGGATCTCAAGTTAGGTTTATTGGAACGTTACTTTTGAATTCTGCTTTATTGCGGTTTTCATCTTTTTTTGAACAACATGATCCAATATTGGATAATTTAGAGGCATTTTTAGCAGAATTTCAGTCTATGTATAGAGAATATGATGCAATCTGTATTGCAGCCAACAAGATTCGCATCCTACGATAATGCAATTGATCAATGTTGTTATATGCTTCACAATTTTGAAAACTAGCGATTGATATCAAGTGGGATGATGCTGCACTCATCAGCCAATTTTTCTACGGATTACAATATGAGGTAAAAAAATTAATGTTCATTTCACCGAAAAGAATCAAAATCAGCAATTGATTTTCTTGTTGAAGATGTGATCGAACTTTGAGTTTGGTTTAGTCTCGTGGTACTGACATTATTATTGATGAAACGCGTCAGCGTCAACTGCAAGCCATTGAAGTGAAGACATACAAATTGATGTGGTACATTTTAAACCTCTTATTGAACAAGAAAAGATTTGGCGTCGTCAAGGAGGATTATGTTTATATTGTGGAGAACCTAAGCACATTTCTCAACATTATCCAAAGAAACGATACAACTACAAAATAAGGAGTACGGCTGTCAAAAAAGACAACATGTTAGAAAACAAGTTTGTTGAGGTACAATAGGGACTGTGCAGTTGGAACCTTGTACAATTCCTAGTGAAGGTCCTATTCTCTCCTTAGAACCCTCTCCTTATTTTATAGTAGATGTATATTTAGGACCAAAAAATTACAAAGCCTTTGCCTTATAAAATTCAGGAGCCTCAACATGCTTTCTAGATGAATAATTTCTTAAGAATCGTAAAATATCTATAATATAAAAAATTAAACCTGTACATGTAGAAGTCATAGATGGTCGTCCATTGTCTTCTGGAGATGTCACTCATAAAACCCGTCCTATAAAAGTAACAATAGATGGTCATAATAGCTACGTAACCTTTAACATAATTAAATCCCCGTCTAATTTAATTATTTTAGGTTTATTATAACCCTCAAATAGATTGGAATTCTCATAGACTTGACTTTTCTCAGAACATTATTAAACATCCTACCGACCAAAGTGAAAAGCGGATGTGTGTTGACTATCAAGGATTCAAGAAAATCACAATCAGTAATAGATATCCATTACCTTTCATATTATGACTCTTTGACCAGTTAAATCAAGCTAAGATCTACACAAAAATAGATCTAAGAGGAACATACAATCTAGTACGTATCAAAAAAGGAGATGAATGAAAACTGCGTTTCGAACTAGGTACGGACATTTTGAATATAATTTCATTCCTTTTAGACTTATGAATGCACCAGTTGCTTTTCAACATTTCATGAATGATTTTTTTTGTGAGTTCCTAGATAATTTTGTCGTCTATTATCTAGACGACATTTTAATCTATTCTAAGAACATAAAAGAGCATGAAATACATGTTCGTCAAGTATTATAAAAACTTAGAGATGTGGGATTGTATGCCAAGATAGAAAAGTGTGTATTTCACACTACTCAAGTTGATTTCTTAGGATACATCATTTCAAATGATGGTCTCATGATAGATTATAAGAAAGTCCAGACAATCATGAATTGGAAGATTTCAAAGAATGTAAGAGATGTGCAATGTTTTTTGGGATTTGTCAATTATTATAGGATCTTCATCAAAGACTTTTCTCAAGTTGTAGCTCCACTTACACGTTTGACCTGTAAAGACAAACTCCAATGGAATCAAGAAGCGGAAGCAACATTTGAAGCTTTGAAGAAATAGTTTGTTTCTGCACCAATCTTGTATCGTGTTGACTTTTTTATCGTATTTTTTATGAAAACAAACGCATCAGACTTTGTCTTGGGTGTAATTTTGTCACAAATGGGAACATATGACAAACTTCATCTAGTAGCTTTTCATTCAAGAAAATTCTCAACAGCTGAGATCAATTATGAGATCCACAACAAAGAACTTCTTACAATCATGGATTCCTTTCAAGAATGGCGTCATTTATATAGAAGGCGCCGTTCGATACTTGGTATATCACCGGATCGCGGAAATACTCCAGTATTCGTATCCTTGTCGTGTTAGCCGGTCGTTATTATTTCGTTGGAATATCTAATAACTTTGTCGAAGATTAATTTATTCTCATTTATCATTACGAAAAACTAGCGAGGTTGTCCAATCTCTTTAGCTCTAGACGTTCTTATTTTTATAAAAAGGAGATGTAGGCAGTGATAAAAGAGCAATGCTTCCTTAATCAGACGATTTTCATCTTTGACGATGAAATCAATATTGACTATTAATTCAGTCAAATATGTCCTTAGACCCTCTTGTTCATGATATCAAGAATAATTCTTCTAAGACTCATGATTCTTTTAAATTCGAGTTGAAGAATAATCTATTATATTTCAAAGGATGTCTATATGTTCTAGAAGAAGAAGCACATTTATGTGTTCTTCAAACACGTCATGATTTTCCAGCGGTAGGATATTTTGGATACAATAAGACTTTAGAACTTATATCAAGAGATTTTTTGTGGCCTCAAATAATGAAGGCAATCAAAGACTTTGTACAATCATGTGATATGTGTTCAAGATCAGAGATTCTTTGTCATTGACCTTTTGGACTTCTTCAGCCATTACCTATTCCAAAACAATCATGGTCTTCTGTTTCTATGGATTTCATCACAAATTTTTCAAGCTCAAGATCTTATGACTCTATATTTGTGATAGTAGATCGGTTCAATAGATGGCACATTTTATGCCATGCACAAAATCTATCACAGGTGAAGAAACAGCTAAGCTTTTTATTGATAATATCTATCACTATCATGGATTACCTAAGGATATTATATCGGATAGAAGAACTCAATTTGTGTTAAGATTTTGGAGAATCGTTTTCAAGATCTTAAAAGTAGACATAAAATTATCTTCAGCTTTTCATCCTCAAACTGACGGACAAATAGAGTGCATGAACCAAGTCTTGGAGTAGTACTTAAGGTGTACCATCAGCTACCAAAAAGATGATTGGACAACTCTTTTGCCATTGGCAGAATTTGCTTATAATAATACGATATATTTTTCTATACAATAAATATCTTTTTTTGCCAATTATGGTTATCACCCATGACTTGATGCTTTTGACTTTTCAAAAGTTGATAATCCAATGGCAAAAGATTTGGCAAATCGTTTGTCAGAGCTACATGCAATAATGAAGGTGCATTTAAAAGAAGCTCAAGAATGACAAAAAATAAATACAAATGCGTATTGCAAGGAATAACCACAATTCAATGTGGAGGACAAGATATGATTACTTTGTCGTAATATCAAGACTATTTGTCCTTGTGATAAGTTGGACTATCGTAGGCTTGGACCTTATCCTATTTTTAAATAAATCAATCTAGTTGCATATCGATTAGACCTATTGGAGTCCATGAAGATCCATCTTATATTCTATGTGTCACTACTCAAGCCATACAAGACAGTGGATATACAAGGAAGAAGACAAATGCCACCACCTCCTATAGAAATGGACAACGATGAAGAATTCAAGATTGATGAGATTTTAGATTTAAGACAACGCTGAAATTGATTGAAATATCTTATACATTGGCGTAGATACGATATTAGTGAATGCACATAGGAGCCATCTAAGAATCTAGCAAATACATCAATAAAAATCAATACATTTCATCGATGACATCTGTTAAAACTAAGATAAAAAAATCAAAAAAAATCTTTGCTATAAAGCAATGCAGGTTCTATAGAGGTTTCATTCTATCTTGTATCATTTTTTGTTATTTTTTTAGATTTATTTGTGCTAAAGAGATGGAAGATTAACAACCAACGAATTCAGCTCAAGAGCCATCATTTGCTGATTTATCAGATGAGACATTATCACAACATTATTTACTTTTAGAGGTAGGAACTACTCCTGATGGTATTCCTAATATTTTCTTTGAAGGGAATTATGAAGGCCTCAACAATAATCAAATAACATGGTGGTCCTCTCGTCTTGGTATGGGACATTATCAATGGCTGAAAGGACCTATCAACTACCTTCAAAGGGAACAAAGATCAAAGTATGTGGCAAGCACAATTCGACGTATCTTAGACTTCCTCAATATGTAATCACTGCTCCTCGTGGAATTCGTCCTTAGAAGGGGGAGTAATGTCACGGACATAAGTTTTACTTGAATAATTATCTAATTAATATAAACCAATAGAAGTAAGTAAAATAAGTTGATTTGATAATATCTGATAGAGAAGCTTCCTAGAAGCTTCATAGACATGGAATCACCTTTATACATATCTATAGGTGATTGATAGGTTAGAAATTTGATCAATAAACTAGCCACATGGCGCACATGTTGGTAGCTTGCGGAACAAACTAAATATGTGGCGCACATGTGGAAAACTTGTCGTGCAAGTTTGACACGTGTCTTACAAATTAAACATGTGTAGGAGCTTCTATAGAATACCGCCATGTAGCTCTTAATTAGATAGTATTTATAGAGGCAAGAGTGAAGCCTTCTTCACTCTTGTCAACTCCTTTGTTGCTTCTAGTCCAGATTCAAGAGTCTGTAGTTTTTTTATCTTATAGCAATAGCGATTCTAGTTTCTTTTAATATACATACTTCCTTACTTCTATTTTGTTATTCTTCTTAATAGAAGTTTCATATGTTTATTTGCTTTTATCAAGTTCTTGTCTTTGATAAGTTGATACAAGAAAGGTTATATTTGGAGGTCATTGACGCTATTTCAAGGGTCCTGTTGAATTAGTAACCAACAAACAAAAGATGAAATATATTATTTCTCTACTCAAATAAATTTTAAATTTCTTGGGTTTGTGATTTAATCATCAAATCACTTCAACTCTTTGTAGAATTCGTCACTAAAAGGGAAGGTGATGTCATGGACATACTTTAAGTCACCACATTCTAAAACTTTCTGTAGTCCTTTAGAACCTTTTGTAGTCTTCTAAAATCTTCTATAATATTTTAGAATCTTTTAGAACCTTCTAAAATCTTCTTTAATCTTCTAGAACCTCCCATAGCCTTTTAAAATCTTCTAGAATCTATTTTAGTTTTTTTGAATTTGTCCTAGTTTTTTAGAATCTTCTTCAATCTTCTAAAATCTTCTAAGATACTCTTAGAAGGTTCAATAGGACATATGCCTTATTGTATAAATAAGAGGCAAGACCAAAGTGCATCTCAGTCTTGCCAACACAACTCTTGGAATAATTCAAAGTATTGTCTTATTTCTTGATATCAATCTAGTTTCTTATTCTTGTCAATGATCTAGTTCTTTGTTCTTATCCATCTAGTTCTTTGTTCTTGAAATTATTCTAATTCTATAATCTTTTTCTTATTCCTTTGCTAATCCGCTATATTGCATCCTTGATATAAGGTCCTTATTTTAAGTTATTTTTGCATATCAATTGAGTAAAAAAGGTGGCAACTTAAGAATAATTTTTGATGAAGTTTTGATAGAAGTTAACAAATCTAAGAAAGCATTATACATCTCTTATAGTCTTTGAAATAGCCCACTATATAATTGCCTCCACCTTCTTAGGATCCATCATTAAATCCTCAGTAGATACAATATATTTCAAAAATTCTATCTTTGATTGATGAAATGTATATTTTTCTAGCTTGGCATACAAACTTGTATCATACAACTTTTATAATATCAACTTTACATGCTCTTCATATTCTTCTAGATTTTTTTTAGTAGATTAAGATATCATCAAGATAAATCACTACAAATTTGTCTAGATGCTCTTAAAAGATGTCATTCATTAAGTGCTGAAAGATAGCAAATATATTTGTTAATCCAAAAGGCATGATATTATATTCAAAATATCTATACCTTATTCAAAATGCACTCTTCCATTCATCTCTCTTTTTAATTTGTACCAAGTTGTATGCTCTACAAAAATCTATTTTAATATAGATCTTGACTTAACCAAGTTGTTCTAAAAGTCTTAAGATTAATAGTAGTAGATAACAATTTTTCACCATTATCTTATGTAGGCTCAAAGAAACCCCCTTAATTGAAGGATTTTAAGGGCCACACTATTAAAAGCTGAATTCTTTTAGATTTATTTTATTTAAGTTTTATTTTGTTATTTCCTTATTAATTTGTTGATTTAATTGTTCAATTAAAAACTTTAAAATTTATCTTAGTTGTAGTTCATTTAGTTAATCCAAATTGAGTTGAAATCAAGTTGAACAAGGCCAATCAACAAAAGAGATGAAATAAAATAAAAATAAAAATAAATAATTAACTAAATAAAATATCAAAAATAAATCAAAAATCAAAAATAAAAAGTAAAATAAAAATAAAAAAATCAAAATAATAGAATAAATAGATAAATATTTAATAAATGAATAGATAATTAAATATATAATTAAATAGAATCAATAAAAAATAAATGAATAATAAATAGATAAAATACAACAAGATGAATAAAATCAAATGAAGCAAAATTTGATAGATAGATGTAATAATTATCACACCAGATTTTTCGAGAAAATGATATTAACAAGAATTTTAAATAACGATTATTGAAATAAATACAATTATAATACGAGTATAAGTTGAATTTATTTAGCAGCTAACAAGTGCCATGGACATTCGATGGAACTTTTGACATCGATTCTATAATACTCTGTTAATTATAATAATCAACAACTACAATGCGTAGGTATGGATGCCAACAAGCAATCCCTAGACCACAGTTGCTTATCAAGCACCAATCGCCAATCGAATAGCAGACTGTCCTCGCACCAATAGTATCGCATAATTCTGTCGTTCACCAGCAAGAATCGGAAATTAAGAGGTAAGTAACACTTTACCACACTTACTTTGTGACATCGACTGCACCTCTTAGTAACAACAAAGGAAAAACTCCGCTGCATTAAAAAATTCCATAATACAATAAAAATTTGCCAAAGCGTTGACGCACACATAGCCTCACACCAATTCCACCTATACAACACTGCACCAATGCAACCTTTAGAGCCGAAGCAGGCCGTCGTCCTTCACTCTCACAGCAACACCTTTTCGCCCTCTTCCAACACCGTTGCCATACTTTGGCAGCGCCTACACCTTGCTAATGGTCCTTACCAACACTTCATCCGCCAGCAACCACAAAAATTTGCCAATCTAAAGGCATTTCGATATCGATGTGGCTCCAATCATCGACCCCAACTCCGAATCCATAATACGCTGTCTTCCTCCGAATCTCGCAACTAGCGCCTTCAAACAGTTCTTGCAATCAACAGGCCAACTTCCGCAACCAGCCTCGCTCTAAGCTGCCTATCGAAGATTTTCACATCTGAGCGAACTCCAGCCATTCGACGCACCCTCGATCGCAGCCGCGAACACTCTGCCACATCCCTTTGGCCGACATTGCACCCCTTCCAATCAGCCAACAACCATACCTTTAAAGATCGAGTCAAATTAACTCCCGATCTTGCTACAGCTTGTTGTTCAATAGCGCCGTCGTGTCCTTCCGATCGGCCAGTAACTACACCTTTAGAGACTCAAGTCGAACTAACTCCCGATCTTGTTCCAGCTCTCTCTTCAACAGCGCCGCCGTGCCCTTCCAATCGGCTAGCAACCACATCTTCAGAGACTCGAGTCGAACTAATTTCCGATCTTATTCTAGCTCTCACTTCAACAGTGCAGCCGTGCCATCCGATCGGCCAGCTGGCTGCTTGGCGGATAGTTTCGCACAAAAAACCAAAAAAAATAAATGGCCAGGTAGAAAAAATTGGCCTCCGAATTCAAAAACGGCCAAATCCCCCCTTGCAGGCCTGAGGGGCAGGAAAAAGTAATTAAAAAAAATAATAATAATGAAGATCCACCACTATTTAAAGGGACTAAATTTCAAGGGCTCCACTCTAAGAATGGATCTACTGAAATAAAAGGAAAATTTGACGAACGCCTTTCTTTTTTTTAATAAAGACTACTTGGTCAATTCCAAGAAAATTAATCAATAACTTAGACTTAATAATTGTTTTAAAAAAATAACCCTATAATATCTTAAGAAAGAACTTAGCATTGTAAATCTCCTCAACCACTCAAATCATCCTATAGTAAATCTATGAGAGTTTAGTGATTAATTTTGGCATCTCAATATAATGATTAAAATCACTAAATGCCATAGGAAATTATGTTTATATAATAAGCTTTGAAATATCTCTAGAGATTCCCTCATTGCAATTTAGAACACTATGTTTTATCCCTTATGGATCCACATAAGTTCCAAAATAGGCATTGCTTTCTACCAATTTTTTAGTGATTAAAAAGAATAAATAAACTATGGTCCAATAATTTCCAAAACTATGTTATTGAAAAACTAAAAAAATCAAAAATATTAAAATAAAATAAAAATAAAATAAAAATGAACAAATCTATCAATGGAACCATTTCAAGTACTTACACATGGCGACCAATGGTGGACTACTTGTCCAAGTAGAATAGACTCAGAATCTCTTATTGCTACAAGTGCCTTATCAATTGGACATATGGTTAATTCTACATCAACCTTAAAAATTATAGAAAAAAATTATTCGTCCCTAATAGAATATGCTTGGATCTATAAATAATAAAAAAAAAAAATTCAAACCCGCCTTTCTCCCTTATTGGAACAAGTTTGGAAGATTGAAAAAAAATTGAAAGAACAATGTTCCTTGATAGAATGTATTCAAATCTAAATGAAAAATAATTCAACCATAGACGTCCTCCAATCGAATGAGTTTTGACCTTACTACTCAAGAATATACTAGATATATCCCTCTTGCTATAGTAGTTGACCACTTCTTATCTTATACTAGCTCAATTAGAATTGCCTAACAATCAACAGATAGGTTTGAACTCTAGGCTACTTAGAACACAACGTTATATGACTAACTAATTGTAATCTTGGAATGTTGAAGTTAAGAAAAATAACCACTTATAATCACTCACCCTCTTCTATTGGTTTGACTTGCCATCCATTAAATCACTCTATTTTGGATTTTTTCTAAATCCTTTAATCAAAGGATGAATTATAATTGCCTTCTATCTTTGTTTGTGCCTCATTTTTTCAATTCTCTCGGCAAGGTGATCCAATGAAAAGATAAAGTGAAGAGATTATCACAAAAGAAAGATAAAAGAGAATAAAAGAGATGATAGATTAAAAATAGATGCTCATGGCCTATGCTTTGAACCTAAGATCCTTGCACTCCACTCATCAATACAATGATGAAAAGTTATTGAGGAACCAAGGTCTTTGCTCCAGCCATTGGAACTAATTATATGAATCCTTTAGAAATTCTCCTTAACTGCATAAAAGTCATACCTTGTATTCTTTGCATTGACTCCTATTAAAACTTGTAGGGAAATTGATACCATCTAAAGTTTGAAGTTGTAAAGAATTATTTACAAAAACTTCTTTGATCATAAAGGGACCTATGTACAATGCATCAAACTTACCTGGAAAGTCAAACCGTCTGGCATCTTATAACATTACCAACATTCCTGATAATAAGGTTCTTTGCTTCACGTATTTATTAAACAACATCTTTTGTCGCCATTGCATGGTTTCTACATGTTGAGCACTAAGCCGTTTGGCTTCATTTAGGTCCTCCAATCATTCCAATCAGTCATTTAATGATTGAAAGTCATCAAAGCGTTCTTTAATTGCAATCTTTAAGGATAGAACTTCAAATTCTACTAACAATATGGCTTCAATATCATACACCAAAGCAAAAGGTGTGGCTCAAATTATTATTTTAAAAATGGTTTGGTATATCCACAAGACTACTATCAACTTTGAATCTCAATCTTGCTTGGAATCATGTACAGTCTTTTACAAAATCCTCACAAGAATTTGATTAATTCTCTCAATATATCCATTAGTTTGAGGATGGTAGGGTGTAGAGATTCAGTGGTTGATTTTGAATAGCTCAGTCAAATTTGTTATTGCATTGTTTAAGAAATATGTATCCCTATCACTAATGAAAATTTTTGGGCACCTAAACCTAATTATGATATTCTCATAGAAGAAAATAGCGGTGACCCTTATTGTGTCTTCTTTAATTATCTTCACCTTTGCCCACTTGGTCAAATATTCCATGGCCATGATGATGTATTGAATACCTTGAGAAGAAGATGGGTGAATAGGGCCAATAAAATCAATGCCCCATTTCTCAAAGGATACCAATAGTAGAGAAGGATGTAGACGCAAATCCAATCATAAATCATTTCTTACATATCTCTGACAAGCATCACATATTTTTGCATGCTTGTGAGCATCTATAAATATTATGGGCTAAAAATAACCTAAACGCAAAGCCTTTTGAGCAGTCAAGCATTTTGAAAAATATTCCTTATAGATGCTATTATGGCAAGCCTTCAAGATTGTAAATGTAAAATTCAACCTTCACCCCAAATTACAAGATGGCATCAATTAAGAATTATTTATAATTGGTGGTATAAAGTGAAGAAAGCAAAAAGCAAGAACAAAAAAAAAACAAACACAAAACAAGTGAAATATGTGTAATTAAGCAATTATACTTTAAAAAACAAATTATAGTCTATTCACTAGATTTTCATCTAGTAAAAAATAAAAATAAAAAATAAAAGTTATATTTTTAAGTAGGTAATTCTTTTATCTTTCCAATGATATAAAAAACATGTAAATCCAAGTTACTATGAATAAGTTATCATAATTTAAAGATAAAAGATAAAGAATTGAAAAGTTAAGTGAGTAATTTTTACCTCAAGGGTAATTTGCTTAAGAGATCAAGAGTTCAAACCTCACAAGTAGTATATGTGGATCTCCTAGAGAGGCCACGAGGCCTTAATCTTATCCTCCTACCTACATCCAGGGTGCTACAACCCATATACGACTCGTGTACCTCCCTTCCTACAAAGACTACACTAGCTGCTGGTCCTTCTATTTTCTACTAGTAGAACTAATAATTTTGTATTTTTTACTTCACCATGGTGTTCAAAAACACCCAATTAGCCTAGGCACCTAGTATGGCCTTCAAATCTTCCTCCATTTCTTCATAATGGCTCCCAAGGTGGTAAAACTTATTTTTACCAAAGTCTTCAAAATTGCTCTAAAAAATCCTAAAAAATTCTAAATAAATTCTAAATAAACTTTAAAAATATCTATAATAGTTCTAAGATGATAATATCAATTTAAGGCTATTTTATTCTACCTTGGAGATTTTTTATAATAATAAAATCAATTTAAATCAACTAAAATCCTATTTTTTATATAGATAACTAAAAAGATATGAGGTTTTTTTTCTCGTGCTTCTTCTACCTACTAAATAATATTTATATTTTTCTCATAATTAATATATATAGATAGAAGGCCAATGTAGATATTGGTCTCTATAATTAAATACTAATTCTTACAAGTAAAAAAAAAATACTAAAGCAACTAAGATAATTGCCTCCAAGACTTACTAAGATTCCATTTCTTCTCCACTAATACTATTTTTTTTTATTTAGCATCTTCTAAATACATCTTCACCTAATAATTATAATTTTGGCACTTAAATACATTCTTTTGTCCTAAAACAACTAGTGAGTTAATTTGATGACTCACAAAGATAATAGGAATTTTGATATCATTGATGCAACGTCTAAGCATTCAATACTTCCTTCTTCTATACCTTGCCATTCATCAAAACAAAGTGTCTACTATTGACTCTTACTTTTTTATGTTCATTTTTTGATAAAACAGGTAGTATGTTTTAAGTACTTAAGAATTTTATAATATGTCTATACCATATTGGCACTTCATGTATAGCAAAGATATTAATATTAGGTACTTTATCATCTATAGATTCATAACCCAATTCATTGCTAAGTCGGAAAATGTGGTCTGCTTGCTTGTGCTTCCTTCTAGGCTTGTACTCCATTGTGTTGTGAAATTCTTTAAGGAAGAAGATCCAGTGAGCAAGCCTTCCATTTAAATCTGGCTTATTCACTAGATATTGCAAGGCCATGTGATCCAGAAAGAAAACCACAAGATTTAGTAATAAATAGTGTCAAAATTTTTTAATACTAAATACCATGGTAAGGCACTCACGTTCTGTAGTGGAATAATTTTTCTTTGCACATGTCAATTGCCTACTAGCAAATGCAACTGAATGATCTCTATTCTTGTTGCCACCAGATTGACATGGTGCACTTCCTATTGCTACTGCAGAAGCATCACAATAGATATGGAAGGATAAATCGTAATTAGGAGGTCTCAAATAAGAATACATGACTAATTTATTCTTCAATTCATCAAAACTCCTTTGGGACTCTGTTGTCTATTCGAATTTCACCTCCTTCCCAATAAGATTGATCAGTGGCAAGGAAGATGTAGCAAAGAAGATGTGGCATAATCCTCCATGATGTCTCTGTACCAACCAAAATGGCCCAAAGTCCTTTAGATGCCCTTTACATCTGTAGGTGGAGTTAGATCTCCGTGACCTTTTCCGGATCAAGCTCTCTATCCTAACTAGAGACCACATAACCTAATAACATGTCTTTGACCACTGCCAAGTAGATCTTTTCAAGATTAAGAGTAATTCCATAATATTGACATTGCTCAAAATATGCTCGCAATTGCTCTAGATGATCTTACTTGCTATTTTGTGTGTTGAAATGATCAATAAATATTGACATAGTCTTATACAAGAGGTCAAAAAAAATAAAAATCATCACCCATTGGAATACCGAGGATCCATTATACAAACCAAAAGGCATTACCACATAAATGAAGGTTCTCCGTGGCATTGTAAATGTCATTTTGTGATAGTCTTCTGGGGCTATAGATACTTGGTTATAACCAAAACATCCATCTATAAACATAAATAATTCATGGCCAGCTACTTCATCTAAAATAGCATTAACAAAAGGCAAGAAAAAATGATCCTTTTGTATCTGTTTGTTCAAGGCTCAATAACCAATACATATCCTTAATTTGGTATTTTTCTTCTGTACCAAATCATAGGTGATACCCAATCCATGATCTCTACTAATCAAATAAAGCTTGCTTATAAAAGCTTTTTCAACTCTACCTTCACAATTAGTTAGAACTTAGGATTCATTCTTTGTTTTTTTTTATATATAGATTTTGTATTAGATATTAATAGAATAGTGTGTTGAACCACTTTAGAAAAGATATCCTTGAGGTCTTTATATGACCACACAAAGATGTCTCAAAATTCCATTATCAATCCTTTATATCTGATTATTTCCTCATCAATTAACTGAGATCTAATCTTAATTAATTTTGGTTCTTCCTCCCATTCAAATGATACATCTATCTTCTTTTAATCACTATTAGGCACATGAATGGAATTAGTAGGTCTATGATACCAATCATTTGGTATGAAGGGGTAGATTGGTAAATCATGACCTACTTCTAATCCATCTGAAGTCTGTTTAAAATGCAAAGGCGATGGCAAGATATCTTCTTCTTTCATTAATATATCTAAATTAGTAATTTGAGTGCCATCCATTTTTATATGGCATACATCTTTATAAGTAATATCATCAACCAATGTTGTCAAATCTGAGAAGTTTTCTAGCTTTGAGGCCTGAATAAGATTGTTAAGCATATTCATTGATTCACCAAATAAAAATTTTACGAGACTCATCTCATCCTCATATGGTATTAGTTGTGTAAGCCACTTAGTATACTTACCATCATCCTCCCAATCATAGACACCTGGTCCTATATACTTCAAGGGACTAAGATCCACTGTTTAGAACTTTAGATTGTTATGAGCTTCTACATATCTTATTGAAGTGATTTTAGGTGTATTAAATAATTTTCCTCAGAGTCTACAAATTCTTTTGTATCCAACTTAAAGATGAGTGATTTTCTAGGCTTGATGGACATTCTAATGCGGTTAAAAGGTAGACCATAAACAATAGAGGATTTTTCACTTTTCCAATCTATGACAACTCCTGCTATTTGCAACCAACTATGTCTAAACAACAAGGGATAAGCACTAACTTCACTTTGTAATTGAATGATATAGAAGATAAGATTGTATTCATTATCCCTTGCTTGGACCTTACAATTAGAGATTTGTTCTATTAGAATTTGGCTACTTTGATCTGCAAGGTTGACTACATAGGCAAAGGATTTGTAATCTTAAGTCCTAGCTTGTCCATAGTAGACAATGGCATTATATTCAATCCACTTCTACTATCCACCACTATATTTAGGATGATCTTATCTATAATCTCCACTTGAATTTCCTCAAGACCTACTTCTTTAATCGATCCTAGCTCAATTGTTGTAACTCATTGTCATATTGTAATACGTTTATATAATAAAAAGTATGGATAAGAATAATTTATACTTAATACTTGATTATCTTCATTCAATAGGAACTTAAAATACTTAAGAAAAGGTTATGAAAGCCTCTTAGATTATTTTCTTGTTTTAATAGCTAATAGATAAAAGTTAGTTATTAAATTTTTCTTTTAGGTTGTACAAACTCTATTATTATTTTTGAAAAGCCATAAGTTAATAAAAATAGATTAGAGAAGATAAATAGTTAATATGATTGATACTAGAATTAAGTTAAAGATAGGATTAAGCTTAAAAATCCTTAGAATTAGTTGGATTGATACCCAAGGATTGATCGTGTATGAGATAGGGTCAAAATCAGACCTCTAGCAACAAAAATGGCCACCAAGGACAAGAAGTTGAGTCATTTGGAGATCAGCAATTAAGATTAGAGAGATAGCTTAAAGCTCGTTCCAAGGACATTAGGGATGTTTTCAGAGGATTTGGGAGTACTTAGTAATTACTATTTAAAGTCAAGGTTTGTATAGGAGATAATGTTTTTATATAATAAAATTAGAGTTAGCACTTGTGACTATTTTGTGCAATTGGTGTGACATCTATGGTTGAAATTTTTATAGTATGTGGTTGATTGAGTGTGCTAAGATTGAGTGAAAAATTGTAATAATCTAATAATGCAATCAAGATTTATTCAATCTTTAGTACAAAGAGATATTGAAAGTTGGCAGTTTAGGGTTATTTGGGATTCCTATGATATCTTAGGATTTATTAGTTGGATCAAGGAGAAATTTGGCACAATGTTGAAAGACTTGAAGATTGAACTATACACCAAATTTTAGTTGAAGTTAATAGTTATAAAAGGAGAAATTGCTATTGGGATATCTACATTAACTTTCAAGCCGACGACCAAGTGATATTAGTGCGGGTTTTTGTCAATTTCTTACAATCTATAAGTTGGGTTGGATTGAAATTTTTTAAATATATAAAAGGCTTGTATTTGCATATTTATGCAAAATTTCATACTAAGTTGATAATTAGATTAAAAATTTCAGCTTATTGAATTTCATTGATTGAAATTAAGACTTCTAAAGAGACTCTTAGTTGCTTGATTGTAACAAGTAATAAGCAATTGGAGTTTATATGTGGAAGAAATTATCAAGAAGAGTATTTTTAAGCACTTTGTATTGATTCAAGTACTCTTGTTATGATATTCAAATCATACTTTTTGTATATGAATAAACTTGTTAAGGGTTCTTGAGTGTATGTGAACCACAACTTCACCTTCCACAGCCAAGTATCCAACGCATATCCAAGTAGGACAACACGTTATACAACATTGTTTATAAGTCCTTCTAATCCTTTTGGTAGCAGTAGTCTCTTCCTTAAATTCCCTCTTAATAGAAGGGGCTGCTTGAATAAGTTGTGCCACGGAAATGTTAACTCTAGTATTGTAAAGATTAGTCAAAAAATCATAAGGTTCCGTAGGATTTCTAGTTTTGTGATGCCTAATCTTTGGGTCAATTGTATACCATAGCTTGCCTTCTTCTTCTATAAATTGGAAAATATCATCATCTTCTTCATTCTTTGCCAATTCCTCTTCAAGATCTACTTCCATCTCTTTTTTGGCCTACTTAGCCATCATTGCTGCTTCTTTGGCGACATAATTTAGTTTGGAGATAGGAAAGAATCTTCTAACTTTATAAAGTCTAACTCCTTCAATACAAGCTGCTTAGTAGCCTATGCAATTGCTCATGTTCTTGTTACAACGCGTATTTTCTACTTTAATATTAGAAGACATAATCTCATCAATTCAAGCAAGATTAGAATGTTGTGTTGTGTAATTGGCACAAAGATTAGATTGAGCTAAATCTACAATCCTTACATCTTGAGGGCCTTGTGGTCCAAGGGGACTAACTCAATTAGGTAGCAAAATTATACCCTCTTGAGTTTGAATGCCTACAAGAGAATTATGGTTTTGTCGATGGGTTTGGTGGTAATAGTAAAGATTTGAAGGCTTTGGTGTCATATCAAGAATGTTAAACCTCACTCCTCTAAGATTTTTTTTTTGTTTATTATTCATAATCACTAATAGGAAGGAAAAGGATTACCTTGTCAAGACATCTATACCTATCTGTGGGATAGGTGCTACCACAATTACTACATACTATGCCAAGCTCCACCCAACATTTACTTGAAGGATGCATCTTGCTACACGTCCTACGAGGTGGATTTGTCATTCCTTGTTGTTGATTAGAACTTGGTACTTGGAATGCACTACCACGAAAAGGTGGTTGTTGGAATTGTCTAACCATATGTGGAGGCCAATAGACATTTGGTGCTTGTTGTCCGTATCCAATGGATGGAAAAAATTGAATAGAGTGATTTGCTTGGCTCCAATTAGTATACCAAACTCCTGAAGAATGAGTGTTGGATTCATGCATAGGTGGTGGTTGATTTGGAATTTGATTTTTCATGAAACATAACATCTACTCACTTATAGCTTAGAAGATTTTTATAATGTCATTTTTGAAACCCTCATGTGTCTTTTGTACCTTAGATCTCAAGTCTTCAAATCGTACATCTAAACATGGAATCAACAATTAAGTTAGAGGTAGTGCAAAACCGCAAGGGGTACTGGTTGTAATGGAATAGATTTACTTCCAAAAGACCTATGTTCATGCAACTTTGAAGGAGAATAGTAAAGAAGAATGAACTTCAGAATAAGGGTACTTTTTTTCTTCCACATTTTTTTGTTTTTTTTTTTTCAATGACTTCAGTTGCCAATGCAGCTCTATAAGTATCCTCTAAGGTCATAGATTGTCTACTTAGGATCTCACAAATAATGGAATTTTTGCTAAATCCTTGAATAAAATAATGATGGATTGTCTCATTGGTCAATATTTGATCCATATATTATGTGCATACAATCTTGAATCTTTATACATATGACATGATATCCTTATCAAGGCCTTGTCAAATGTTAGCAAGAGCCAAAAAAATATTTGACTTTCCTACCTCTAAAATAAATTGTCTCAAAAATGCAACTTGAAATTCTGTCCATAAAATAAAGGTGTTTTCTTGATGAGACCTATACCAATTGTATGTAGAATCCTCCAGAGTAGTAGAAAACCACATAAGATAATAATTCTGATCAGTCACCACATTTGTAATCAGCATCTCAATGAACTGCTTCACATGTGCAGTTGAGTCTTTATCTCTAGACCCACTAAACCTTGGCAAATTTACAAGAATTGAAGCAAGGCAAAGATTTTGAGGCATCTGGATGGATAATCTCCAAAGCAACATCATAGGATCAATCTAAGGTAAGATGCAGATTGCAGATTGTTGTACTACAATTGGTTGTCCTCCTTGATCAGATTCCTACTTACTTGGAGATGTTGCATCGATGCTTGAGATATGGCATTTGTAGAATTAATAGTTCTTAATTCTAAGTTTGATTCTTTAAGTAGATGATTAAGATTATTACTTCTAATTATTTTAATCACTCTAGACTGAAGTGATTGGATCTTAGGTATAATGGTCTTCCTTTGAATTTGAATACTAAGCCTTAATTTCTCTAACATATGAAATTATTATTATTATTATTATTATTATTATTTAAAAAAAAAAAAATTCATCTCTGCTTTCAGAGATTTATTTAACAATACGTTAATTCAACAAGGATGTATAGCCACAATCGATTCACAAGAATTATAATAAAATAATTAATATAAAATGACATTAGTGAATATTGGCAACAATTGAAATGAATAATCTAATGACAATGATTATCTAAACAATTTGGATGGTTAGAAGAAGGTTGAAGTATCCCACATTATAGAAGGTATTTTATCCAACTATCCAATTATAACAAAAAAAAAAAAAAAAAAACACCAACAATAAAGGTATGATTTGAAAGAAAACTTATTTTAAGACTCCAATAATTCAAATTTGCTTAAAAATTCTACAAAGCAATTTTTAAAAAATCCAACTTCTAAGATTCTAATTCCAATGCCCTTATCTTAGTGGTGAATTAAGTTGGGAGGGAAGGATGGCCCAACCTTATCCCATACCCAATCGCCTAGGCCTTCTTCTTTGGCTAGGGGATTCACTGCTTTACAGCGTGGGAGGACCACGACCTTTCACCCCCTAGCTCCTTTCTTAATTTAATGTATAATAGATAAAGAAAGTTTACCAAGAAGTTGTGTACAAACTTCTTGATGTCAGAATTACTTACACTCTTCTTCAACCACCCACTATATGCATATTGGAATTAAAACAAATCAAATATCTAGATTGATTTTCAACCGAGTTGAGTTAATGTGATTGGAAAAATTGAAAGTCTGTAATAATAAGAAGAACCTTGAACACCTTTATTATAATTCCAAATGCACATCACCTTTAAATTGAATAAAAGTGAAAAAAGATAATTCACCAGTAATTATGCTTCAATATTTAATATTTCAATCCTTGCACTTTGTCCAATATTCTAGTATCTTGGAGCTTTAAGTAATGAACTTCAAGGATGAAGACTAAATATAACAGAATTGAAGTACCAAAATAACATTCAATTACAATAGATGCTTTTTGAGCAATGGGTTAGAACCAACAAAAACCTACTCTTGGTGTCGTGGTGAGAGTCTTAGCTCTAAGAAATACTAGGTCATTTGTGCCTCTAGTTTCTTAAGTGCAAGATGAGATTCATAAAGTTCATAAAATTGAAGAATTTACATAAAAATATACTTTATTAATCCTAACATATTCTGCCTTTAGAAAGCTGCCCTCAAATTTGCCCATAAATCTTAGGATATCACATCAATTAAAGCAAAATTTAGACACAAAGTACTTAAGGAAGTAAGGAAGCAAACCCCATAAACCTTTTGATTATAGCTCATGTGGTTAGAGAGAACCATGTTGTCAAAAAAATCCCTCCATGCTGTCTTTGATTCTAGACCCCTTTTGCTTCACATCTTTATTGCTCCTCATTATCAAAACCCCAAGTATTAAAATTTGGTGGACTTCTTGCTTGCTTTATGTTGTAAACATCCTTTAATTTTTGCTCCAAAACTCCTCTTTGAAATAGAGTTATAGACTCTATCCTTCTCCTTTAATTTTGTCTTCTAACAACTCTAGATCCGACTACAAATTTCCTCATAATTCTTTAAACATAACTCCAATAGCAATTAGGTTTTTACACAACTTATTAGACTCATATTTCTACAAACCTCAATAAATTTTACTCAAATTACTACTCTGATCACAAAGATATGCTCCCCCAAACTTCACTGACTTGGAGATAGACCACTATCACTTTGAAAGAGCATAACATTTTTTTCATAACACAAATGAGTATCAAACTTACTCTCATCTCTTCCTTAACTTGCTTAGATCACGTCTATCAAATTTCACAATCAAATTCGTTTTCTAACTCCATTCATATCCAAAAAACCCACACATAGACTGTGCCCATACAAACCCCAATTCTGCTTTCACTCTATTTCTCTTTTCACCTACATCCGGTTACAATTTCACTCATAACTCTTTGCTCAGAGATCATATTGACTTAAGATTTTGATACAAAGTAGTAAACTCTATAAGGAACAAAATCCCAATAATTTTTGCCTCTAAAGTCCAAATGGTTCTCAAGAGCCGAGGCCCAAAATTTAGTAACCCTCATTGCCCTAGTCTTAAGTACCTACAACTTTGATGACTCATATCTCCCTTGATATTTAACCAAAAGATATGAAAATTATTTTTATATGTTTCTTATCTTGTCTACTACTAACCTACAATATATTGCGTTTAAAATCCTCTCTAAGCTTCTTCTACACACAAAAATGTATACTACCTATCAAAAAGAAACCCTATGCCTCCAAAAGAACCCTCTTCTTTCTTCTTCACGACCCCTTCTTGTCATCCTGGCCTGGTTTTCCTTCTTCCCTTGGTCAAAGAGACACCTCAGCCATGTCTTTTCACCTCTTCAATCTTTTCTTTTGGATTAATTTGAAGAAATCTCACTTTTTGAGGTAAATTTTTATTCTATCTTCTTATTACCATTTTTCTACCAACTTCTCTTCTAATTTCAGCCGACAACATTTAAGTTTAGATCTAAAATAGAAGAGAATAAAGGTAAAGATAAAATAAAAAAAAATCTAATAAGTAGAAAGAAACAATTAAGATTAGATTAGAGATAAAAAAGAAAGAACTACATCCTACACTGCCAAGTCAAAGAAGCTTGTGTGGTTAAGTTCTTAGTTACTTTGGAGTTGACGTGGATTCAAATCCACTTGACTTCACTATAGAAATCCTTGGCTTCATGACTTGATACTGCTAGTGGAAATTTCAGCAGGAAATTAGTAGTTTGGCCTACCTATCATCCCTGAGCTTGTGATAAATATTATAACCTCTAAGATAATGTGGTTATAACGACAATCCCTTCTCTTTTTCATCCTCTCTTGTTCTAATCTTAATCTTTTTATTTTAACACATTCCTTTATATCTTTCACACTATGTTTTAATTTACAACGTGATACTGGCAAATGCACCAAAAGTGTGGGCTCAAAGAAACCCCCTTGATTGAAGGGTTTTAGAGGCTACATTGTGAAGAGCTGAATTCTTTTGGATTTATTTTATTTAAGTTTTGTTTTGTTATTCTCTCATTAATTTGTTGATTTAATTGTTCAATTAAAAACTTTAAAATTTATCTTAGTTGTAGTTCATTTAATTAATCCAAATTGAGCTAAAATCAAGTTGAGCAAGGCCAATCAACAAAAGGGATGAAATAAAATAAAAATAAAAATAAAAAATTAACTAAAATAAAATTTCAAAAATTTCAAAAATTTCAAAAAATAAAAAATAAAAAATAGAATAAATAGATAAATATTTAATAAATGAATTGATAATTAAATATATAATTAAATAGAATCAATAGAAAATAATAAATTATCATAATAATAATAAATAATAAAATAAATGAATAATAAATAGATAAAATACAACAAGATGAATAAAATCAAATGAAGCAAAATTTGGAAGATGGATGTAATAATTATCACATGAGATTTTTTGAAAAAATGATGTTAATAAAAATATTAAATAGTAATTATTGAAATAAATATAATTATAATATGAGTATAAGTTAATTTTAATTAGTAGCTAATAAGTGCCATGGACATTTGGTGGAACTTTTGACATTGATTCTAAATTACTCTGTTAATTATAATAGTCAACAACAACAATGCGCATATATGGATGCCAACAAGCAATTCCTAGACCGCAACTACTCCTCGTACCAGCAAAATTCTCTTGTACTGTAATAACCAGCACAAAAATAAAATAAACAAATTCACAGAATAAAACTACCAAGCATCAATCACCAACCAAACAACAGACCATCCTCGCACCAATAGTATTGCATAATTTTACCGTTCTCTAATAAGAATCACAAATTAAGAGATAAGTAATACTTTACCACACTTATTTTGTGACACCGATTGCACCTCTTAGCAACAATGAAGGTAGAATTCCGTTACACCAAAAAATTCTGTAATACAATAAAAATTTGCCAAAGCGTTGATGCACACATAGCCTCACACCAATTCCACCTATACAATATTGTACCAATGCAACCTTCAGAGTCAAAGCAGGCCGTCGTCCTTCACCCTCATAGCAATGCTTTTTCACCTTCTTCCAACACTATTGCCATACTTTGGCAGTGCCTACACCTTGTTAACGGTCCTTATCAATACTTCATCTGCAAAAATTTGCCAATCTAAAGACTTTCAACATCGATGTCATCCAATCATCGACTCCAATTCCAAATTTACAGTACACTGTCTTCTTTCAAACCTCGCAACTAGCGCCTTTGAACAATCTTTGCAATCAGCAAGCCAACTTCTGCAACCAACCTCACTCAAAGCTGCCTATGCAAGACTTCCACATTTGAGCAAACTCGAGCCTTGTGACGCATCCTCGATTGGAGCCACGAATACTCTGCCACATCCCTTTGGCTGATGTTATATTCCTTCCAATCAACCAACAATCATACCTTCACAGACCAAGTCGAACTAACTTTCGATCTTGCTCCAGCTTTTTGTTCAACAACACCACCGTGCCCTTCCAATCGGCAAGCAACCACACCTTTAGAGACTCGAGTCAAATTAACTTCCAATCTTGTTATAGTTCTTTCTTCAACAACGCCACAGTGCCCTTGTAATAGGCCAGTTGGCTGTTTGGTAGATAGGCTTGCATAAAAAATTAAAAAAATTAAACGGTGTCATGTTGTGGTTCGGCTATTATGTGAAAAAAGTATACATGTATATTTAATATATAATTCATTATACAGTTAAATGAAAGCTATAATAATAGATTTTATTGATTATAGGATATGATTAGGTTGCTAATTTAGAAGGGATCTATTAAAAAGGTTATTATTAAGGTTTATAAAATCTTATTTCTTCTTTTTGATAGTAATTTTGAATTTGATTTTATATTGATAATAACTTTTATATATCTTAAGTCACCTTTATTAGACATTGGTGATCCTTGAGATCTTATTTGTTTCTTTTATTTGGTGTTTAGAACACATATTATGTAAATCTTATAAATAAAAGGATTAGAAAGGGATTTTTAGTATGAAAGGGGTAGTTAGGCCATCTATGTGGATGAATGGAGATGGATGATAGAAGTCTTTATTCCTATTGGCCAAAAATCATGCCCAATGGGCTTCAAGGAGGCTGCCTGAGGATTTATTAGGGATTAGGGTTTGTTTTTGGAGAAGAGTCGAACAGCAAAGGCTAAGGTCAGCAAGTTTGGTTTTTTGGATATGGTTTTGGTACAAATCTTGCATGATTTGGACTTTTTATGAAAGAGATATAGGTGCTCAAAGTTAGGGTGTCAAAATTCTAACTATTGTCACTCTTTTAAGCATAATGCATGTGTACAAAGAGCAATAGACAATCGGCAAATGGGATTGAATAGATCATAATTTTTGGCTATATTTTTTATGTATGGCTTGATAAAATTTGACCTAAGGTGAAGGAGATATTGGAAGTTGAAGTTAGTGCTTGTAAGCCAAGGGCAGTAAGTGATCCCACTTAATTAGTGGTTACATTTTGAGCTATATCTTAGGCAATTTGATAGATTTTTGGCTCAAGATTTTTAAGAGTATATATATTTATGTCACAAGACTATGTGCAAAAATTTTATGGAATTCGAATTTTGGATTTGTGAGATATAAAGAAAATAGTGCTCTGGTATCTATGAGCTAGGGTTTTAAGCACCTATTAGGGATTTTGAGATATCGGACAATCAAAAATGAATTTATGGTTGATTTATTTTTGTAGTGAAATTCAAAAAGATTGCCTACTTTTTCAAGAAAATTTTATAAAAACTGAACGATTAGATCAAGAGTTATTGGACTCTAAAGATCAAGAAGAAATAAAGTTTTGAAGGATTTTTGTGGCAATTTGAACCTTTTTTGTTGACTATGTACATGTCATTCCTTGTTAATATTTTTATTATTAAACTTATAAGTTTTTTCTTAGTCTTACTAAACATCCATTTATACAGCTTTTGCTTTGTACTCTTAGAAAGCTGCAATATTCTATCATACCTAGAATCAATAAGAAAGTTTATATTAGATACCTTCTTAGTGGTTATAAGATCTACTAATTCTATAGGACTAGAACAAATGTCTTTTATAATACTTGATACATTTGGATAATAGATTTCATTGGTAAATAAATAAAGCAGTATATCTACCATCATAGGACCGCTATATGAGTCTATACATCTACTTCTATTAACACTTCTCAGGTCTCTTATAGGTCTTTCTTTGTTCTTAGACAAAAAGTTTTGTATTCCAAACCTATTGTCCCTATTAGAAAATATTGTATATATATTGTATCTTATTTCTATTGCTTCTCTGGAATGCTTAGACTTTGATATTATCCTCTTTATTATCTCATTCTCATCTTTGGTCTCTATAGTCATCCATGTACCATCTAATACTCTCGTCTTCATACATATTTTGAAAGACTCTGATGAAAGCGCATATGAATAGTTGTCTTCTGAGATTCTATAGAGCAGTATGTGATAATATTTACCATTAACAAAATCAAAGGAGTTATCAAAAAATGACTTGATAATCTTATTATTATTTATTATTGCCGATTCAAGTAATTGTACCTTCTGCAATATCGTCATTGATGATACTATGTATATGAGATCTTTCTTGTCTTTATATACTATCCACATGAAGTTATCAACATCAACATTAGTTATCCACTTGAAATTTGACAGGTTGGTATTAGGGTTCGAGATAGCAGCAGAGTCTGTATATATAGATCCTCTCACCTCTTTGATAGTTCTTTTATCATCAAGAGTGATACCTCTTCCAATTAAAGACTGTACTATATCCTTATTGGCGCTTAGTAGTGTACAAAGCATGTCTACAGTAAGCCTTTCCTCTGACCAGCTAACAAGCTTTCAAATAGATTCTTCTATTTTTTTAGAGTACCAGAGAAGATATGTCGATACATCCTTACCAAACTCTTTTCTTATAGTTATTGTGTCAACGTTCAAATAGTAATCGATATAGTAGTTCTTTAGTATCTTTTCTACCTCTTCTATCCATCTCGATTTTTCATCAGAAATGAAGTATTTATACATATCTATGCTTATAGATGGTACAAATTCTTCACTACTATTGGCCACAACTACATATCTATAGATATGTATTGATCTCTCTTCTTTTAATAGGTCGTGAGATTGACTCCTCATTGCTCTTCCAATTATTTGTACTATTGTTGACTTGTTCCAATGAGGAATGACAATATGAACTTGTCTCACATTAGCTAGGCTTATGCTTTGTCCACTAATCCTACTTCCAAGTAGAACCTTGATGTATTTTCCATATTTGTTCTTCGGGGATCTAAACCTGTTTAGTCTCTTTTTTGGATTGAGGCAAGCAATAATGTCTCCAATATATAGTATGTATCTCAAGCTTTTATCTATTTCATCTATATTCTCACCGTTGTATAATTTGTATCCAAAGAATTCAAACATGCAAGCCATCATGATTAGTTCACTTTCCTTAACCTCCTTACAGAAAACAAATGTCAGCATGTTGTTGTTACTCTCTATGATGTCTAGCATGGTTGCGTACTTACATGAGTACAGGCCTATGTTGCTCCTATTTAAATATTGAGCAACTTCTAGGATGAACTTATATATTATATTATCTCCTCCTCTGAACTTTATTACTTTAGCAAATGCTCTTGTACCGTATGTTCTATCCCAAAGGATCATCAGAGAACAATATATAAAATTTCTATAGACACTGCTATCAAGGTGATCAAGGTTTATTTTCTTATACGCTTCAAGTTGATGATCCTTCATATAAGATGATACGATCTTAATAGAGTACCTCTTATGAGTGAACCCTTCTTCTCTGATTCTTGCCATTCAATGATTATTATTTAGGTATGAGATATATCCTTAGATAGCCCTTTTAAACTTGTTCTCTGTAGGGAAGAATGATGTATCAAGCTGACGATGCTTATCAAGTATCAAATTAAGTATAGACAACAGTTCTTCAGCTTTATCTATTATAGGAATTGCACTTAGTAGCAATATCTTACAATCCTTAATGAGGTGAGAAAGTCTCCAAATCTGGCCATATACTATTTGTACATCATAGTCTGACATCAAATGCTTCAAATTATGGATCTCATCCATAATTATTATTCTATTACTAAAGCTTGATATTATTTGATCATCATCTAGTTTCTTTAACTTGTTAGCAAAGGATATGTACTTCTTTATATCATAGTCCTTTGCATTTCTACTAGACCACTTGCATATCTGCTCTTTGAAGTTGTTAGCAGATGTCTTGCCTCTGACAAATACAAGTGCTCTCTCTTTGTACGGCTAATGAGACTCAACAACTGCTATAGATGTGAATGTTTTTCCTGACCCAACATTATGGAATAATAATAAGTTGTTATAAGGAATGTTAGGAGACATGAACCTTCTGACAAATTTTTGATGGAGATAGAGCTTCAATCTTTTAATTTTTCTTAGTTCGTAGAACTCCTCTTTTTTTCATAAATTGTCTACAAAATTAGTATTTGATAAAGATAGATATGATGGAATAAACTTATCTATGGCACTATTATAAGTGAATTGTATAATAAGAAGCGTACAAATATAACACTCGATTTTATCTTACAGATAAGATATTAATAGATCTACTATTAGAGTTAATAAAATCCAAAAACAGCTTAAGATCAAAGTCTCCTAAGGGATACGAGTATAAAATAGAGATCAAGCTGAAAGACATGACAGAAGATGATTCACTAGCATGATTGATATTAGGGTTAAGTTGAGGATAGGGTTGGGCTATAAAATCCCTAGGATAGGTTAGATTGATAACCAAGGGTTGGCCATATGTAGGACAAGGTCAAAATCAGACCTTTGGCTACTAAAACAGCTGCCTAGGGCAAATCAAGAGTCTTTTGGCAGATCAAAAGATGGGATTAGAGAGAAGACTTAAGAGATTTTGCATAGAAGTTAATTAGAAGTGATTTAGATAAGAATTGACTTTGTAATAGCTTTACAAAGTCAAGGTTGTTTTCAGCAACTTGGGATTTTGTGAAATAAAATAGGGTTGATATTTTAGGCAATTTCAAAAGTTTTGTAGCACATCCACAACTAAAAATATGTGGATTTTTGGGTATTGTTGTTGTTAATGTGTGCTATGAGTTTGAGCTGAATCTAATAGTTTAGTTGTATGTAATTGAGGTTTAAGTGGGTCAAGGTCTCGGAAATTAAGTTTTGAGGGTCAGTTAGGGTTTTTGAGATCTTGAGCAATCTGCTCATTGGATTGGAGTGAAATTTATGTATGTGGATAGTAGACTTGTTTTTCTAGGTACATATAGAAAATTTGAAAGAAATTGAACGGTGTGAAAGGGAGATTTAGTTACTGAAGTATTAGCATCAAGACTAGAGAAGGAGGCCAGCCGTCACCCATGCAAATTTATGGGGTTTTTTTTTTTTTGTGAAGTTAGATCTTCTTTAAATTTAATGTGCTTATTTTTAACTTAATTAATAAGATGTGTACAAAATTTCAATCAAAATCAATGGTTTATTTGGTAGTTGTTGAGGTTCTAAAACTACCTTAGGATTTCCTTCGGGTTTGGTTAGGATTCGACTAAGGTTAATTAGGATTTATTTTAGGATTTTTTAGGATTGATTAGGATTTAGTAGGGTTTATTTTAGGGTTTTGTTGAATTTGATCAAGGTTGACTAGGGTTTAATTAAGGTATGATTAAAGAATGTTTAGAGATTGATTAGAGAAGTTAGGACTGGTTATTGTTGTGTATTTTCCTTTTATCTTCTACAGCTAGGTGCCCGGAGCATTCTTAAGCAAGACTTCATGACATATGACAACGTTCTTCTTACGCTTAAGGGCCTAACAATGTCTATAATGAGATGTTACCAGAACAATGTAAAGAGGAAGTTGTTGAAGCAAGGAGGTGGTGACCTACTAGATGTTGGATCAGGCTTTGGTGGGGACATAAAGAAGTGGAATCACTATACTACTATTACTTGCATTGATCCCTCTTATACAAATATCATAGAGCTTAAAGAGAAACTTGGGAGCAACAAGAAGGTGACTATAATATAGACAAAGATTGAGCACTTAAGAGGATTTGAGAAGTCTATAACAATAATATCATGCTTCTTTTGTATAGCACTTATCAACATTAATAAGTTTGTCAAAAAAATAATTGAGAGAGTATGTTCTAACAAACATGCTTGTACCTTCTTGTGCATTGTAATGTCCAAGAAAAATATTATAGAATTTCTCAGTCTAAGATACAACAAGAAGTATGTGTCTAAAGCCTATACAATCAAGCTTAATGATGATGATAATATATTCATACACATTCCTAGCACAATTGTGTTAGACTAAACATAAAAATTAGTAGATGTTGATGATCTCATTGCACAAATGGAAGGTATAGAATTTAAACTAAAAAGAAGAAATAAGCTTGATGAGAACAAGTTCATGTCATATGATGAGTGCTTGCTATCTTCTATATATGAGTCTACAATAATGAAGAAGTAGATACATAATATTTTCTATTTTTAGAGTATTATTGATTTTCAGACAGTTCTGTAGGTCTTTCAACCACTTTGTACAATTAATGTTATTATGATGGATACCAAACGTAGGACAGTAATGTTAATATCCATGTATATTTGGAAGACTGCATATGTCTTTTGTACCTTCACAGCCTCTATCTCAATAGATACAGCAAAAAGTTGAAAGTCCAAGCATACTAGATATTCTTGCATATGTCCCAAAAAGGGTCTTATTCAAAGAAAAGGTCAAATATGTTGTATCTCGAGTTATAGATAAGAACATGCTCATAGCAGTTGAACTTCTCAAAGAGCTACGTAATAGCAATAGTATTACCAATATCAGCGGCTTTGACTTTAAATCTCTTGTTATAAAATCCCTTGATAGGTTTCTTAACAGAAGAATCATAAAGAAGCATTAAGAAAGAACAAATCCTTTTGATACTCCTAGAGACGTCACACAATCCTTTGAAAAATTCTTGAGTATATTGAAGCATCAAAGAATAGATACTATAGATATTAAATTAGAGAATGGTCAATCATCACAATCTTTGGCATCGAGATTGCTTAGAATGTACATACCTACAAATTTGTCTAAACAAAGAAAACAAATAACATTAGACACTATACTGGAAAGTCTCTTTCCAGAGGCTAGTATAGAGAGTTTGTATGCTAGGAACAAGGGAAGGTTTATAACACAAGGTCAAGTATAGAAGTTAGCATCTCTTTTGGTAATAAAAAGTCCATAAAAAAAAAAAAAAATTATTCCTTTAATATATATACCTACCCATTTATGCCACATAACCTTCCATCTGCCTTTGATAGCACCTGTATATAGATGGCCAACAACCACCAGCTTATCTCCAAACTCTTTAAATATAAGTTTATTATTTAAATCCACACATACCCTTAACATATCTTGATAGGTTGTAACATGGTTTTAGTTGACAATTTTTTCTATTTCTTTTTTGTATCAACAAAGTTACGAAAGGTATCTATTTATCTCTACTAAGATCCATCTTAGTCTTGGTTTGACTTTAACATCATGTTCATGTATCTCTTACATAACTTTGAATTAGCAGTTCTTGGAAAAGAACACTTCTTGCCCTTGTTTGAGCTACTTTGGAGGATCTTTTGGCATGTCTCTGCATCGCTTCTGGTAGATTTAGAAGCAGGTCCTATATTGATCGAAAGATTAGCAGATTGAAAGGCATCTTGTACAACATGATTTATAATATCTATATGTTCGTCAAGTCCTGCTATGTCATGTACCAGATTTGCTATGAAATTTTGATATAGACTCCAATTGAGTTGGACTCTAATGTCTTCAAGCCGAGTTCTTAGTTTAGTCATATCAAAGTTTACTATCTCTGTACTTAAATAAGTACAATTATTTGTAAGGGAATTTGTATATAAAACAATCTTAACGAAGGTTGAACTAGTATTACAATCAATATGCCTACCAATGAATTGATAATACATGCCTCTCTGCTATTTCACGTGAGAGAAGCATGTATGAAAAAATCTTATCACTATTTTTAGAGACTTGACGATGATGAAAAGAAGGTATTTGTAATGAAATATTCACAGTCTCAAGTATATCCTGGAGAAGCTGTAGGTATCATAGCATCGCAATCTATTGGACAACCGACAACTCAAATAGCGCTTAGCTCATTTCATCATGCTTGCTCAACAACTCCAAAAGTGCTTGAAGGAATATCCAAATTAGAATCGATTCTAAATTGCTCATTTAAGTATTATATATCAGCTATAAGTGTCACAAGAGGGATAGACCCTTCAAACTTTGTATACTTTATAATAACAGGAATAACGTCTTCTTACTATATCGAGCACGAATTAGACTCTTGGTGGTATCCTATAATAAAGAAGCATAGTCTCTACAAAGCTCCTACTAATAATAATAAAGGAGTTGTGTTTAGAATGTTAGCCGACAATGGTAAGATGAAAGCATATAAAATAAGCTTGAAGATAATAAGAGACAGGATAGTAGAGTTCATAAACGAGTGCAAAGATATTCAAGTGCTAATATCTTCAGAGTTTGAACATATAGTAGACATATCATTGCAAGGTGCAATAGTAAAGAAGGATACAAAAATGTTTGTATACAATATAGTTAAAGATGTTATATTTCCCATACGGATATGTGGCATCAAAAGAATAGAGCATGCAGTTGTTGATGGAATAAAAGTGAGAACAAAAGGCTCCAATCTTATGTATATCTTAAGTCTTGACTTTGTAGATGTAAGGAACAGCATCTCAGACTCTGCTACAGATGTTCTTAATTGCTTGGAAATAGAAGCTGCAAGAAATGTTCTAATGAGAGAATTGTCAAAGGTGCTTAAAGGCCGAGTAGACTTTGACAATAAACATATTAACCTACTTGCACACTTCATAATAAATAAGGAAAAGGTCACACCCTTAAGCATATTAGGAATGGTAGAAAGAGGTCATAATTGTCTTACGAGAGTGTCTAATGAACTGACAATGTCAGAGTTAGCTAAAGCGGCATGTAAAAGAATAAGAGAACCTATACAAAGTGTCTATGATAGTATCATAACAAGTGCTAGATCAAAGATAGGAACAGGCATTATGGGCATAATACATCATGCTTGAGTATTCATAAAAAAGTTTTTTTAATTATACATATGTGAGACTTACCTTGATATTAGCTGTGGACAGCTTCTGTACTAACAACTTGAAGCTGTATGGTATTTGATGCTCTTTTTTATTCTTGCTCTTACAACTTATGTTAGGACTACCAGAGTATATGGATCCACAAATATTGCATATCCACACTTGATATAGATCAGAAGTGTTCTTGAGTTTTTCAAGAAGTATCAATGATGTTCCATGTGCTATAGACAGTCCTTTTCCATCTCCCCAAATCGTAGTCCTCCCCTTCTTGATCTTCTTTCAACTGG
Organism: Physcomitrellopsis africana; assembly: GCA_036785485.1. NCBI lineage: Eukaryota > Viridiplantae > Streptophyta > Bryopsida > Funariales > Funariaceae > Physcomitrellopsis > Physcomitrellopsis africana. The sequence goes on along the minus strand of JAWRVF010000591.1, from coordinate 167,416 downwards.
TTGTTTTGTTAGACTCTATATTGTATTTTGTTAGACTTTGTATAGTTGTTTTGTTAGACTCTATACAGTTGTTTTGTTAGATTCTATACAGTACCTTTAGATATCAAATGGGCCTTATCTTTGGCTTGGTGTCTGAGAGCGTGATAGTAGCAAATATCACTTGCAATTCTTGCTTCTATCATAGCTCCTATGATACCACAATACATCTTCTCCTTTGAAAAGAGAATTGTGTCCCTATTGACATCCAAAGAAGGTTTACTAAAAGGGGTTGCATCTATACAAATGTCTTCTCTGGATTTTGGCTTCAGAGGAAGTACAAGATCTTGAACAATATCAAGACTTAAGACATATGCCTTGCCCATTACCATCTCTAATAGGTGGCCTACAGTCATCTTGCTTGATATTGCATGAGGATTGATTATGAGATCTGGTACTGTTCCTTCAGTAGTGAATGACAAATCTTTTTGTAGAAAGATAGCTCCTATTATGCCTTTCTGAGAATACCTTGATGTGAACTTATCTCCAACAATAGGAAACCTATACAGTGCTATCCTCACTTTTACTACTTTGTTCCTTTTTATAGTTATGTGTTTGATAACCTTATCGACTCTACCAAATATGAAGCTTTTTACTACAATCTTTTCTATACTTTGTGCCTTCTCTAATATTATGAGCTTAGAAGCAATAGTATCCCTATTCTTTATCTCATGTCCTACTAATACTATACCATCCTCATCACGTAATACATCTCCATCTGGAATGTAGATAAGGATCTCGTTCATATACTTGTTTTCTACAATTTCAACAATCTCATATTTGATACTAGAGAATAGCCCTCTATCTATTGCAAACTTATTGAACAACAAAGAGTCTTCCTGATTATATCCAAAATATGATAATATAACAACCACTACATTCATTCCATTATACTCTCTTATTGCATTTGATACTATAGTTGTACATATTGGTCTTTGAGCATATGTCAATACCTTCGAGTCAAAAACCATATTCATCATTACATAAGGAGCAAGAGAGATAGACTGTTTGCTCATAGATGATTGGAATACTATTCTTGATGATTGGTTGAAGTTTGCATAGGGAGTCATAGATGCAGACAGTCCAAACATGAACGATGGATGTATCTCAACATGAGTGTGATCACTATTGATGGTATTCCTCGTAATTGCAATATAGCATTGCATCTGTTCCATTATGTCTATCATCTCTATTGCACCGCTCTTGTATATATCAACCATCAAAGTATTGTTACATATCGAGGTTGGGCTATTAGAGCAAGTTATAAGAAGTCTAATATATCTACCTCTAGTTGTCTGTATGTGAATCTCTTTGTCAGAGAAGAAATAGATAGATACAAATGCTGCAATTTGGCTGCTCTTTTTGTATGCCTTTATGTCCTTGAATACCTTGTCTTTTGATGTTCTTGAAATGAAGATATTGTTGATAAATAGAGCATCTTTACTGTCACGTAATAGACTAATACAACTCAGTATGCTGTTCTGGTCAATATAAGGTGTTATAACACATATCGATGACATGTACTTTACAACACCTACGCTGATGACATGTACTTTACAACACCTATGCTGATGCCCTTTAGCATCTCATAAGGGCATATATAACCAAGTTGGATTGGATGTATCTGTCTCATCACAACATTTGTTCTCTCTTTAGAATTAACCTTGATCCTTCTAATGTGAGATAATGAGTCAAGAATGGACTTTGTTGACAGTGCCTGAGATATCATTCTCTTATCTTTAGATCGCGAGTACCTATCCTATATCCCTCTCTTGAAGTTATCTCGGATGTCTTTTCATACCCTATTTATTGTAGTGACCATATATGCCTTCTATTTGCTGATACTACCCTTTATCCTCTGACGATCAATGTTGCTGATCCTCTTTGTTATATATTTTAATACGATATCTGCCGGAATATGTACATGCTTGAAGCTTAAGCAGTCTCTATCATCCTCTTATCTGAGTGATAATAAGATTTCTATAAATCTTTAAGTCATAAGAAACAATGTTATTGCTTTTTTGTTGTTATCGAGAGCTATTAGTAGTCTTTCTGTTAGAATCTCATTATCACTGTTGGTCGTAGATATTTCTGACTGTGATTCTAAGAGGAGTCCTGACACTTGCTTTGAATGTTGTATCCATGATAGTATCATCTTCTTTGCTTCTACAATAAACTTGTCAAGGCTTCTCATCACAATATATTAACAAGATGTTTTTATGACAACAAAACTTTTAGTACTTCTTTGTCCATGCATACTTCACCATGGCACTTAAGAAGCCTCAACTTGCAGTTATTTCTTCATGCAAGATATCGGAAGGTATAGTTCTTCTCTTAGCACATTAAGACCTTGCTTTTGCCTTCTGTGGCAAATGATCCTTTTATGGCAGAAGTGCCTTTCAATGGTTTGTAACGGCAACCAACTGAGACTGGAATAGACAAGATCGTACTACCATCTGCAACAATATTATACTCATACGTACTCAACGTGTCGATACAATCCTGATAATTCTTTTGATCTGGGACAACATGTACCTCTTTAAAAATATAATTATCATTTATTGTCACTGCTTTGATCACCTTGACAATGTCTAATAGCATATCATCATATAGCCTGACAATACCCCCATCTACACCTATGTCTCTTGTAAATACTAAAAAGTCTATTACTAAATTTCTATTGAGTTTAACGCTCAAGAAAGAATATACTTCTAGACCAAGATGTTCATTGGAACTTTTCTGTTCTATGCTGATAAAAGTATATCATATTCCTTTCTAGTCCTATATAACATCGTCATCATGTTTGCTCAAGCTAGGACTATTATTCTCATACTATTTTACAGAGGAGCTTATGCAAGTTTTATCATTGTAGGTCAAAAATAAGGATGACATCAATTCTCTTGCTTTAGAAATGGGAGCATCGGTGTACTGTTCAACGTGCTTAAATTCAAAGAATTGTCTAAGATATATAGGATTTATATTATTTGGTACATCTATCTTTAATCCATTGTGCTTAAAATATATAATAAGAACCACAAAGATGATATGCTCTAGGTACACATTGTTTGACTCTATTACAAAAATTAAACAAAGAAGAATATGCAGTAAGTGTAGTGATTATACAAGAACATACAAGTTTGATCCTAAAAAAATGTGCCTTGTTGATAAGAAGGAACCAAGTTATATTGTATCATCTTCTACTGTAAAGAGTATGTTTTGTACTCTAACTCGTGAACACTTGCATAATCTAGACTATGAGTCTTCTAATCCTAAGGACTTTATAATGGACTCTATATCTGTTGCTCCAAACTGCATTAGATTATCATTGGATCCTGATGATAATCTACACAGACTATACAATTCCATTCTAAGAAACAGCAGTAATGCGCCTGTTGTCTACAGGGACTACTGTAGAATAATAGGCAAGGATGTTCAAGCAATAGATAATGAGTCTCTAACAAGCAAAATATTCGGAAAAAATGGTACATTCAAAAAGTACATTCTACGCAAGAGGAACAAGTACTTTGCAAGAGGTGTTATAACTCGAGATCCAAACCTGAGTATAAATGAGACATGTATACTTGAGGCATTCTCTAATAATGTCAAAGTGGAAAAGAACAAAGACTATGTGCTGCTCAACAGACAGCCATCTCTTTAAAGAATGTCTCTTATGAATTTCAAAGCAAGAGTAATGGCACATTCCTATACAATAAAGATTAATCTATTTGTCTGTCTAGCATTTAATACAAACTTTGATGGAGATGAGATGAATATATTTTGTATTTCTTCTTATCCATCAAAGGCAGAGTGTAGAATGCTTCTAGCTGTTGATAAGTGCATACTATCATCCCAAAATTCCATGCCCGTAATACATGCAATACAAGACACAGTTACAGGATCCTTCATGATATATAAAATAAATAAAGTATTAAAAAAATCGACACTCTATGTCTTGTAATATCCAGTCTCAACATCAACAGTATTAATATACATACCTCGAAGGATCTTATACTCTCTCTTGTACAAACAATAAGAAGTAAAAAGGAACCATTACCTTCTTCTGTTACATCTAGTGAAATAAAAAGTATATTAAGAAATATCTTTATAAACAGTAGCAAGGAGGATGTTCTACCATTTCTTGAATCATTGCAAAAGATTGTGGATAGATGGCTTCTTCAAGAAGGAATGAGTGTAGGATATGATGATTGCATATGTGATGTAGGAATCATTAACATACCTAGTGTAGATGAGGACGATGAGGATATAGGCACTATTCTTAACAACCTCAAAAACAAAAGCTAAAGAATAACAAAGCAGTCTCTTAATAATAATAATTCATTGCTTACAATGATAGAGAGTGAGACTAAAGGAAGTTTGGTCAACTAAGGACAGATAGTATCGTTAGTAGGTCAGCAATGGATAAGAGAAGAGAGATCAAAGAAGATACTGCCAGATTGTAGAACATTAGCGTGGTGCAGTCCGTACATAAGCTTGCTTGAAGCATGACGCTTTGTTGCTAGTTTGTACTCTCAAGGTCTCAATCCCATAGAATATTTCTTTCATTGTCAAGGAGGCAGAGAAGGTTTAGTTAACATTGGTGCAAACACATTTGGTGCTGGATACATAAATAGACATCTTTCTAAGTCAATGCAAGATGTAGTTGTTCAGTACAATAGAACTATAAGAGACGATGAGGATATTATACGATTATGTTATGGAAAGGATAACTCAAACAACAGCCAAGTATAAAAAAAAATTTATACTTACTATTTGTAGTAGTAATTAGAGTACTCAAATATTGTAGTCATTTCTTCATAGGCTGATCTCTTCTGGATATCTATAGACATAGTCTTTTTGCTCTTGCATATAAAACAAGCTTTTGCACTCTCTTCTAGAGTAATTCTTGCAAATAAATAAAGTTTTGAAGGGTTTTTGTAGCAATTTGAATATTTTTTATACAAATCTACTTGAATACAAGAGGATTTATCTATATAACTTTTCTTTTATAATATTATTGTATTATTTATTTTTTATTAAGAAAAAATCACTTACTAGAATTTAGTCAATAAGTTTCAAGTAAACTCTCCACAGCTAGGTTTCCAGTATATTCATAGATAGAAGTTCATGCCATACAACAACAGCCAAGCGAAAAAAATTGGCTCCAAATTCAAAAATGGCCAAATTTTCCTTTGTAGGCTTAGGAGGCAGGAAAATTTTTAAAAAAAAAAATAATAATGAAGATCCACCACCATTTGAGGGGGCTAAATTCCAAGGGCTCCACGCCAAGAATGGATCTACTGATATAAAAAAAGACTTTGGTGAATGTTGTCATATTGTAACACGTTTATATAGTAAAAAGCATGAATAAGGATAATTTTTACTTAATACTTAGTTATCTTAGTTGAGTAGGAACTTAAAATATTTAAAAAAATATTTATGAAAGCCTCTTAGATTATTTTCTTGATTTAATAGCTAATAGATAAAAGTTAGTCATTAAATTTTTCTTCTAAGTTGTAGAAACTCTTTCATAGCTTTTAAAAAGCCATAAGTTAATAAAAATAGGATAAGAGAGATAAAAAATTAATATGGTTGATATTAGGATTAAGTTGAGGATAGGATTAAGCTTAAAAGCCTTTAAAATAAGTTGGATTGATATCCGGAGGTTGACCATGTATGGGATAGGGTCGAAATCAGACCTTTAGCTACAAAAATGGCCACCAAGGATAAAAAAGAAGAGACATTTGAAGATCAATGATTAGGATTGGATAGTTAGCTAGAAGCTTGTTTTAGAGATATTAAGCTTATTTTCAAAAGGTTATGGAGGACTTAGCAATTACTATCTAAAGTCAAGGTTTATATTAGAGGTTAAGTTTTTATGCAATAAAATTAGGACCAGCACTTTTAACTACTGTGTACAATTGAAGTGACATCTATAGATGAAAATTTGATAGTATGTGGATGATTAAGTGTGCTAAGATTGAGTAAAAATTTGTAACAATCTAATAGTACAATTGAAATTTACGTGATTATTAATACAAAGAGGTATCAGAAATTGGCATTTTAGAATTGTTTGGAGTTTCTACAATATCTAAAGATCTATTAGTTGAATCAAAGTGAAATTTGACACATTGTTAGAAGGCTTAAAGAAAAAGCTATACAAAAAAAATTAGCTGAAGTTAATAATTGGGGAAGGAGAAATTACTGTTAGGATATCTGTATCAACCTTTAAGCCGGCGACTGAGTGACATTAGTTCGGATTTTGGTTGATATTTCACAATCTATAAGTTGGATTGGATTGAAACTTTTTAAGCTTATAAAAGACTTATATTTGCACTTATATACAAAGTTTCATATCAAATTGACAATTAGATTAAAAAATATAGCTTATTGAAGTTCACTAAATAAGGTTAGGATTTGTAAGGAGAAAATTAATTGCTTGATTGTGACAAGTAACAAGGCAATTGGGATTTATATGTAGATGAGTTATCAAAAAGAGTGTTTTTAAGTACTTTGTATTGACATACATACTCTCATATTGATATTCAATTATATTCTTCTTATACGGACCAAACTTGTCAAGAATTCTTGGATATTTGTGAATCACATCCTCATCCTCCACAGCGAGATGTCCAACACATTCCTGAACAGGACAACACATAATACAACATAAGTGGTGAACCTGATGTGAAAGTTTGGGGTAGAAGGTCTTGGATTTTATTTTGATTATTTAGAATTGATGGCGCAAGAAGGCAAGAAGGTGGATTTTGGAGTTTTTGATGGAGCTTTGGGTGGCGTTTCAAGTGGATCTTCAAGTGGAGCTTCTTTTTATGGACAAGGTATATATTTGGATCCAAACACTGTAAATATGTTTCAAGCATTTATATTATTTATGCAACAACAACAAGGCAGTGATCACAAGGAGGCTTTGGCAATCAAAGCTTTGCAAGTAGTGGTTAACAAGATCAACCATTTTGATGGAAGAGATATTTCTAAATACTTAAGATGTTATGTGCAAAAAATAGAATTGAATTGAGTCTTTAAAAAGGATATGATTTTAATATTTGAACTTGCCACAATGTTGGAGATAAAAAAAATATGTAAAATCAATTATAGAGCAATTTGGAAGTTTCTAGAAGAGATTCTCTCACGCATTGAGAAATGAGTATTTCTTGGAAGACTCTAATTGAGTCACTAAGAAATCATTTTTAGAATGGATTGAGTGCCCTAATAAGAAATTGCAAGCAACTGAATTATTAAGAGAATTTGAGAGGCAGTATTCTCAATTATCAAAAGTGAAAAAGATAATCTTAGGATCAAACAAGGTTGTATTATTTCTTCAAGCAGCTGATGGAAAATTTTAAGAGAGGTTAGAAATTCTTCTCGAGGATAAAGAAGAGGAGGAAGGACTGATAATAAAATAGAAAGAAGTTAAAAATGTAGTGAGATTGCTTGCAAAAAAAGAAAAGAGAAAGGACAGGGTTAGTATTCAAAGAATTGTACAAGTACCTAAAACTCAAGTGTCCACTTCACGATCAAGAATACCTATTGTCCAACCTTCAATAATTACATCAAAGAAAGAAGATATAAAAATTGAAGAACTTATACGCAAGATGTGGAATCTTTAAATTAAGCTTGCAAGGCTTAAGGAAAAGACTTCTGCAATGAATTCAAAAGCTACTTTTAAATAAGGATATATGCAAAGATATATTTGATGTGATGGTGATTCTCATTTTTAAAAGGATTGTAGTGAATTCAATGAAATGGTGCAACAAGGTATTATTTTTTAGAAAGATGGAAAAGTAGCATTAAAAAATATTGGTGATTTTTTCCAAACTAACTTGGGTAAAGGAGATATGAAAGCATTGATTAAAGATTATTTGGCAGCAAATAGGATTGCAATAATAGAAGTTACAAGTTATGGTACTAAAATAGATGACGGTGGTAAACAAGATTTTTTTGGAAACATTGAATTAAGTGGACTTTGATCTTCTGTCATTTTTACAATATATAAAAAGAAGATGCCATGAGAAGCTTTATTGAGGACTACTGCAATAATTTGTAGAACTATAGGTTGGAAGGATCATGTCAAAGCTTTGTTAGTGCATGCCTATATTATTAAGAGCCAACATGAAGCCTTGATAGAAGAAAAGAGAATATATGATTCTAATGAAACAAGAGATGAAAATTCTTCTAAGAGATAGACTTGAGGAAATAAGGTTTGTGAGATGGCTTCACAGGAGTTATCAACAAAAGATGCTTCAATATCAATAAAAAAAAATTCAAAGGATTTGAGAAAAAAAGATAAATCCACAACTTACAACCTTCTCTTTGATATTGAAGCAACAACAGATTTAAAGGGGGTGCTTAAAGAATGTGTACTCAATGCTAAAATTAAATTTATATTGAAGGAAATATTGGATATTACAAAGAAAGAATTTCATGATGTCATTATTCACAATATTAAGCGGAAGAGGCAATTAATGAGTGAAGTTGTATCAAATCATACTATTAATGTACATATATGTGAAGATGAAGAAGATAAAATTGGCAATTGTTTCAAACAATCAACAAGTGAAAGAAAGAGTTATAATCAAAAAACACGTTTTGATGTTCCAAGTGATAAGGAGAAAGAAATTTTGAGTCATTACACTTGAAAGCATTAGGCTAGAGTAACTACAGAGGCATTAGTGAAGATTGGAGATATGGATGAGCCAGTTGTTGCTTTGATTGACCATGGTTTGGAAATAGATCTTATGTCTAAGAATCTTTATATGAAACAAAAATGGCTAATTGATATGAAGCATGGATGGATAATATAGGCAACTAATGATACATGAGGTGAGTTATATGGTACTTGCCGAGATGTAAAGATTTGGATTGATGATTTTGCAATGGAGCAAAATTTCTTTATTCAAGATGCAACATCTTATCTTCTTATATGGGGACAACCGTTGTCATGTTGCAGCATGTTTATATAGTAAAAAGTATAGATAAGAGTAATTTATATTTAATACTTGATTATCTTAGTTCAATAGGAACTTAAGATACTTAAGAAAAGGATTATGGAAGCCTCTTAGATTATTTTCTTGTTTTAATAGCTAACAGATAAAAGTTAGTTGTTAAAGTTTTCTTCTAGACTATACAAACTCTATTACTGATTTTGAAAAGCCATAAGTTAATTAGAATAGGATAGAAAAGGAAAATAGTTATTATGGTTGATACTAGGATTAAGTTGAGGATAGGATTTAACTCAAAAATCCTTAAAATTAGTTGAATTGATATCCAAGGAAAGACCAGATATGAGATAGGATCGAAATCAGACCTCTAGGGACAAAAACGACCGCCAAAGGCAAGAGACGGGGGACATTTGAAGATCGGCAATAAGGATTGGATAGCTAGCTTGAAAGGAATTCTAGGGGTATTTAGCTTGTGACCATAGGATTTTAGAGGACTTAGCAATCGCTATTCAAAATCTGGATTTGTATTGGTGATTTAGATTTTATATAAGACAATGATGGCTTGCATTGTTGAGTGATTCGTAAAATTTGTGAAGCATCTACAGTTCAAAATTTGATATTATCTGGATTGTTAGGTGTGCTAAGTGTATACAAAAATTTGTGTTAATCTAGCAATGCAATCAGGAGATATTTGAGTTTTGATACAAAGGGTTGTCGGAAGTTGGTAGTTTAGGATTGGATAGGGATTTTGTGATAACTAAAGATCCATTAATTGGATCAATGTAATTCATTTGGTAATAAAATATTCTTTACTACCCCAAATGATAATACAATGTATAATTTGTGGAGATAAGTATATCACCACTAATTGTTGGAATTTACAAAAGCAACAAAAATTCAATAATCACACCATGATTCAACCAACTTTGTGGGATATTAATCATGTCTAGACAGGAAATAGATTTGGCTAGAATGGAAATCATTCAAATAAATAAAATAGGAATTTTTCTAATTTTCAAAATTTGGCGTATAATCAAAAATATGGATCCAATCCTCAAAATATTGTCCAAAATCAAATAGGATATTTTCAATATCTATCTATTCATAAATCAATTTTAGATTCTATAATATAAACTGGTCAGTTGGGATCATTTATAAATCCAACCTGAAAGAAGTCCAACTGATCTATACCAATAGAAACATCCAACATCCTTGATGGTATCAAAAAAAGACCACTTTGATATTACCATTGTAGGCAATTAGGACATTATGCTAGTAAATATTCCAATCCAAGAATCAATGATGAATACACTCGAATATGTGGAAATTATAAATAATCAAGACATACATATCAACAATATAATGTTTAATTTTAATAACCAAAATCAGTGTACTCAACTACATAATAAGATAGAAGATAACAATTGAGTCCCATAAGACTCTCCAATAAATCGGGTGGAATGCATCCATACAGTACTTACCAAGGTCTAACAAAAATGAAAAGATCCCATTCTACAATTAAGTACATCAGTTGCAAATGACCAATTTAATTCAATGGAAGAAGCTCTAAATCCAATATTAATATCAAAGATATTACCAACATTAGGACTTGGTCTGTCTGTGCGACCCAATATTGTTCTTAGTATCGAGATATTGATTCAACCTAAACTAGTATCAATATTTGTGAAATTTCAAAAACAATCCTATCCATTAAACGATCCTATTATGGATAGACATTTTGACAAAGTTTATTAAATTATTCCAATTCCAAACTCTATAAAGCAAGATATATTTATTTTTAAGGATTAAATTGAAATCAATGAAAAAAAAGAGGGCCTTGAGAATCACTAGCAATATGAAACTATATGATATTTTGAAAGATTTGGAAGAAATTAAACCTTCAATTTTAATGAAGCAATCGTTAGCAGCCGCACCAAAATGTTTTTCTACATTGAATTCCTTGTTAATACAACATAGGGCTTATATTAAAGAAATTTGTGAAATTAATTTGAATCCCGATCTAAGCACACTAACTATTGATGTATCTATTGATGGTCTTCTTATTTCCAAAGTTCAAATGGATGGAGATTCTAATGTAAATTTAATGACTATAGATACAATAGAGAATTTTGATTTAGCTTAGTTGTTATCCACAATGTTGGTATTAAAAATAGCTGATCATAATTGTATAAAGCTTATAGATATTCTTTGTAATATTGACATTGCTATTACTAGAATCATATATAAGAATGATTATATTATTTTTTAATTATAGAATTCTACATTATCATATCTAATTTTATTGGATCGACCGTGGCTATATCAAGTCAAAGTTAAGAACAATTAGGGCCGTAGAATGTTGACTATTAGAAAGGGTAGAGATAAGATTGTTTTACAAATGTACCCAATTCAATATCATAGAGAATCTCTAATTCTAAATTTAAAAGCGATATTTGACAATGAGGGTCAATCTGATGCAAAATATGATAAAATTACCAATTTAATGGAAGTTGGTGATGATCCAATTTACATGCAAAAATAAGACGTGTTATACCAATATGGAGGATCCAGAGAATATTTAATAAATCTGGAAGATACAATGAACTCTAATCATGTTATCGCCAATTGGATGAATAATCTCACGATTAATGAAATTAGTATATGGAAACCAAAATTAGATAGTTTTAAAATGTTGGATTATATGAAGGATTCAAAGCAGGAGAAGAACATCAAATCAAAGGTTGTTGCGGAATTTGTTTGCCAATCCATTAATTTTGGCATCAATGAAATAGCGTAGATTATCAAAATATATATCGGTATTATGAGTATAGAGCTAAGAAATTGGAAAGATTTCTTCCTAAGTTATAAATATGCTTTTGCTTGGTTGTATATAGATTTAAAAGGTATTCTTGTTGACATTTGTGAGCATTGAATTACTTTAGAAGAGGATCCTATACCAATTTGTCAAAGATAACACCGCCTTAATCCAAAATATTTCCTCATGGTAAAAGAGGATGTGGATAAACTTTTAGATGTAGATTTCATATATCGGGTATTGTATAGCAAATGAGTTTTATCAATTGTGATAGTATCAAAGAAGAATGGAAAATCCGAATTTGTCAAGACTTTGGTAAATTAAACGCAGTTACAAAGAAGGATAATTTTCCATTATCTTTAACAGATAGTACATTAGATACAATAGCCGGGCATGAATGTTATTCTTTTTTAGATGGATTTTCGGATTATAATCAAATTAAAATTACAGCAAATGATCAGTTAAAGACTACTTTCACTATAGATTAGAGCATATTTGCTTATAAGGTGATGCCATTTGGATTATGTAATGCCTCCATTATATTTCAAAAGATAATGATGCAAGCATTTCACGATTATTTACAATTGTCAATAGAAATATTTTTAGATGATTTTTATACATTTAGTACAATAATTGACCATTTGAAATGTTTGGATAAATGTTTAGATCAATGTGATAAGTATGATATACCTTTGAACTCTAAAAAGTGTCAATTTGGTATATCCTTGGAAAAGCTTTTGAAACACATTGTTTCTATGGCTGATATTGCTACTGATCCAGATAAAATTACTCTTACATTGGCCTTATTAAAGCCAAAAATAGTGTTGGATGTTTGTAATTTTGTAAGCCAAGTCAATTATTATTAATAATTCATTTATTCATTTGTAATCATATATCAATTTTTAATTAATTTCTTAAAAAAATCACTATTAGATGGATCTTGTCTAATTTGGACTGAAGAATGTATAGTTGCATTTGAAGAATTGAAGCAAAAATTGGTGTCTATATCAGTACTTGTTACACTGTGTTGGATGAAATTATCTCATGTTTATGTTGATGCATCCAATGTTGCTATTGCATCCATATTAAGTCAGAAAGATAAAAAGGATTTGGATCATCCAATATATTATGCTAGTCAACAATTTGTTGTTGCGGAATGAAATTACACTATGATTGAACGAGAAGACTTAGATATGATCTACTCTATACAAAAATTTTGGCAATACTTGCTTGGTTATCCATTTGTGTTTCATGTCAATCACAATACTCTTAAGTATATGATCAATAAATCTCAATTGAATGGACGCATTGCTTAATAGATGTTACTACTTCAAAAATTTAATTTTATTATTAATGTTTGACTAAGAAAGAAACATACAAATGTAGATCATTTATCCCATTTGACTAATATATTGAAAAATGAACCTATCAATGATGCATTTTTTGATGCGGAACTATTTGCAGTGGATGTAATTTCATCAAAATATAATGAATTAATTTAATATTTGATATTTTAAATATTCTCACTTACTTATAGCGAGAAATTTACTCAGCGTCTAATTTTGAAAAATGCTCCATATACCATGATAGGTGATGCTTTGTATAAGTAAGGGAAAGATGGAATATTACGTTGTTATATATTTCAAAGTGAAGTACATACCATATTGGATAGATGTTACTTAAATAATTGCGGTGGATACTTTGTCAATGATAGTACTACTTGTAAAGCTTTAATGGCTAGATATTGGTGGCTAATAATGTTTTCAAATGCACACCAATATGTTTGATATTGAGATCCTTGTCAACATATTGATAGACCTACTGGTACTTCTGCCATACCATTGGTATTAATTTTGATACAAGCACCATTTGAAAAATGGGATGTTGATTTTATAGGACCAATTGCACCAACCTCACAAAATGGACAAAAAAGATATATTTTGATAGCGACTGATTATGTCACTAAATAGGCTAAGGTGGTGGCAACAAAAATTAATAATGCCAATATAGTAGCCACATTTTTATATGAGAATATTATCACTCATTTTGGATGTTCCAAGAAATTGATTAGTGATCAAAAAATCTACTTTATTAATGCTATGATTGTAGCCTTGACAAATAAGTATGAAATCAAATATTGAAAAGTAATCCCATATCACCCTCGAGCCAATGGGTAGATTAAAAAAACCAATAGTATTTTGTGTAAAGTGTTAATTAATTATGTTTGGTGCAGGAACGGATTGAGATACAAAATTTTTTGCAGCTTTATGGGTGTATCATATTGCATATAAAGTGATGACCAATTCCATTCCATTCTAATTGGAGTACGGGCAAGAAGCAATATTATCAATTGAATTGGAAGTTTAGAGTTTAAAAATTATGTTGGATGAACGGCTTGTGACAAGGAATCCTTTCAATATGGATTAGCACAATAGGAAAAATTGGATGAAGTCAAGGTTACGGCTTTTTTGACTATAGAAGCTACACAACATCGCCGTAAGAATTATTATGATAGCAAGTTATATTTCAAAAAAATTTGCCTAATGATCTAGTACTTCTTTATGATAGCCAATTTTATAATTTTTCCAAGAAATTTGAACTCTGTTGGCATGGACCATATTATGTAATAGAAGCATTTTCTAATAATTCAATTCAATTGAAAGATTTTATGGATATTCAATTTATCACATGAATCAACGAAAATTGATTACGACTTTATTATACATAAATTCAAGACGAGTTTCAAAAATAAGAAGGAAGAAGGAATATATATTAATAATAGATTATCTATATTATAGATACATGATGGTTAAAAAAGACGACTGATGGTTAATTTTGGGTAGTATTGCGCCCTAATCAGGAAAATAAAATATGACATTACGATACATTGGATTAGAGATTATTGATTCAGATTCCAAGTAAAAGATTAGGAGTGGGGCACTTAACGGAAGTTTTTGAACATTATTGTGTGAAGCATATACATTGGAATGTAGGATTTTTGTCAATAAGCAAAAATAATGTTAGCATGAACGAGGAGTGAAAAGTAAATTGTATTCCACTATGTCAATGGAAAGGTTGAAGAGAGCTTTGGATAGAGAAGAAAGTGTCTAAAACATGAGAAGTAAGAAGAATTTGGAGGTACCGTTGTCGTGTTGTGATTCAGCTATCATGTGAAAAAATTGTATATATATATATTTAATATATAATTCATTATACAGTTAAGTAAAAGCTATGATAGTAGATTTTATTAATTACAAGATGTGGTTAGGTTGTTAGTTTAGAAAGAATCTATCTAAAAAGGTCATTATTGAGATTTATATAACCTTATTTTTTTTTATAGTAATTTTGAGGTTGAT
The DNA here is from genome assembly GCA_036785485.1 of Physcomitrellopsis africana. Classification (NCBI taxonomy): domain Eukaryota; kingdom Viridiplantae; phylum Streptophyta; class Bryopsida; order Funariales; family Funariaceae; genus Physcomitrellopsis; species Physcomitrellopsis africana. Next base: position 152,252 of record JAWRVF010000591.1, on the reverse strand, counting down.
TTTATATTAATAATAACTTTTATATATTTTGAGTCACATTTATTAGACATTGGTGACTCTTAAAATCTTAGTTCACTTCTTTTATTTGATACTTAAAGCACAAAGTATGTAAAAAGGATTAGAAAAGGATTTTTAGTATAAAAAGGATAGTTTTGCCATCCATGTGGATGGATAGAGGTGGATGATAGAAGTCTCTATTTCTATTCGCCAAAAATCATGCCCAATGGACTTCAAGGAGGCTGCCCGAGGATTTATTAGGAATTAGGGTTTGTTTTTTGAAGAGAATCAAACATTGAAGGCTAAGGTCAGCAAGTTTGGATTTTTGGATATGGTTTTGATGCAAATCTTGTATGATTTGGACTTTTTATGAAAGAAATATAGGCGCTCAAAATTAGGGTATTGAAATTCTATCTACTATCACTCTTTTATGCATAACATGCGCATACAGAGAGCAATAGATAATCAATGACTAGGATTAGAGAGAACACTTTTTTAACTACACTTTTTATACATAGCTTAATAAAATACAAGCTAAAATAAAAGAGATATTGGGAGTTGAAGTCAATACTTGTAAGCTAAGGGTAATAAGTGACCCCACTTAACTAGTTATACCTTAAGCAATTTGATAGATTTTTGGCTCAAAATTTTTAAGAGTGTATATGTTTATATCACAAGACTATGTACAAAAATTTTGTGGCATTAGGATTTTGGATTTGTAAGATATAAGGAAAATAGTGCTTGGGTGTCTCTAAACTAGGGTTTAAGCACCTGCTAGAGATTTTGAGATATTGAACGATTGAAAATGAAATTATGGTTGATTCTTTCTTGTGGTGAAATTTAAAAAGATTGTCTACATTTTGAAGAAATTTTTATAGAAACTAAATAGTTAGATCAAGAGTTATTGGATTCTAAACATTAAGAAGAAATAAGTCCTTGTGGGTGAATAAAGTTTTGAAGAGTTTTTGTAGAAATTTGAATCCTTTTTGTACAAACCTATTTGAATACAAGAGGATTTTATCTATACAACTTCTCTTTTATAATATTATTGTATTATTTGTCTTTTTTATTAAGGATAAATCACTTGTTGGAATCTTGCCAATAATTTTTAAGTAAATTTGCCACAACCAGGTACTCAATGTATTCTTAGATAGAAAATCACGCCATACAATACCATCCCTAGTGATTATGATCAATATAGAACTAATGAAGTTGGAAATATGTTGGTCCTCAAAAAGACAAAGAGATTTTAAAAATGTGGAATTATATACATTTTTACAAGGATCAAATAGTTTGCCACCAATTGATGTAGAATTGGTGGCGGATTATATAGCAAATTACAATACAAAGGATGGTTTGAGTGTAGTAAAGGGGAGGATAATTGGGATCAATGAGGGTACCTTGCAAATGGTATTGCATCTACTAATTGGTGAGCTTACGATGGATGTTGAAGTGTCTAGTGATTTTTAATTGGGAAGCTATTTTAAAGGTGGTATGTTGTCATTGGAGAAGAATCAATGTTGGAAGGTGCCAAAAGCACTTACATTGGAGCTTATGGTGTGGATGCAATTTGTGTAGAGGCAGCTAGGCTTGAACCGATATACCACATACATGTCCAAATGGTTACTATTTGCTGCAATAGGAATGTTGGAAGAAATGGTGTTTAATTGGACAATGTTCATAGCAACCAAAATCCATACATAGATGGGAGCCAAGCAAAAGACAGGAAAATTTGCATCCTTGCTCTGCTCCAATTATATGTATTTCATAATTGCATATACGTTGAATCAAATATCATCAATAATGGAGAGAAATATATCCTTTTCAATGCCTCAATGATATGTTTGAAATTTGACGGTACCAACAGCTAGTCTAGGGGTAGTGGTGCACAAAGTCGGAGAATCAAGTTAATCAATGGAATAGGAGGCTATCCCAATGACTATACTAGGGTGGATTCCAATTCATTGAGCAATCGAGATCGCGACTAAGATTCTAGTTTTGAATACCAAAATATCAAAAGGAGAAAATCTTACAAAAGTAATAGTAGGCCAAATTTTCCAATTGCAGCTTATAGTGAGGAAGTTGGAGGATAATTTAAGGCAATAATTTGAGGCGAGTAGGAAAGAGATAATAGAAAAAAATTGCAAAATTGTAGAACAAGGTTGCATTATTAAAAAAAAGGCAGAATCCAAATTGCTATTGGAGCAGAAATTAACGGAGGAATAAGAAGCTTGGATAAAAGACAAAGAATACATTCAACGAATCTTGAAGGGCCAAAAGTAAGAATTATTGCAGAATCACAAGACATGGGATTTAGAAAAGGAAGAGGTGAAGTATCACTTGAAAGCAAAACAAGAGGAAGCAGTAATATTGGCACAAAAAAAGTTGAAATTGGATAACGAATAGAGCATTGAAACAGACAAATTATGGACAAAAATTGGTACCTTGAAGGCTGAAGTGACAAAATTAGAAGGCAATTTAGCTAATATTGTTTGGCCATTGATATTTGTCCCACTAATTTTGAATATTGGTGAACTGGAAGAGAAGATGAAGCAACAGGAGCTCTAATTGGAAGCAAAAAAAGCCAAGATTGTATAATAGGAAGTTCAAGTCTAGGAAATGGGAGAATACAATGAGGATTTATTAGCTCAATTGAAGAATAATTTGATAGATTTATTGGAGAAGGATGAGGATTTAACATTAGAATTAGACTCAGTAGAACCTCCTACGAAGAATCTTGGAATTGAACAATTCAAAGAGCTAGCTTTATAAGTAAAAGTATATTTTTTACCAATTCTATATTTGCAAGGGTATTGCACAATTAGGACTAGAGCTATGTAGAATAAATAGATAATTTTGGTAGTAGAATAAGGATTAAAAATTGATAAATTAGATGATTAATCTATTGGTTAATTAAAATAGGCAGTAACATAGAGAAGTTAATTGGAAAAGCAATTAAGGCAGGAGAGATGACAGTTGGTATCTTGGTTTTATTATAAAGAAAATAAGGAAGAAGAAGTTGAGGCCCAATTGTGAGAGTCAAGAGTCAGGATAAGCTTGGTGCTACCTCTTTCTTTTGTTTTCTTTTATATTAGACTGTAGTGGAGAATTTGAAATATAATCCAATTGATCGTACTATATAAACTATAAAATATAGTAATAAAATAAAAAATTTAATTTATATAAAGATAAATAAGAAATTATAGTTGTTTGATGATTGAATTTGGTGTAGTAAATTGGCAATCAAAGATGGAATATATCAACACAGTTTGATTGTGAATGAGAATGTTATACCGTATTGGCTATGAGAGTTAAGCAGTTAAAGAGATTATTGGAAAGATGATTAGTTTTGTAACGGTGTTGTGAAGTAAATATATCTATATATAGAAATCTTACTTAACTTTTTTTCTTTAAAATTTTATTAAGTTCTTTTTTTCTTCTTATCAATCTAAATTTTTATATTGTTTTGAAAAAAAAATATCACTTTTTTTCTTTTTCTTTGGCTAAAATTTTATTTTATCTTTAATCTTAACTTTTAACTTTGATTTAGTCTTGAAAACTTCTTTTATTTCTTTTATCTTTTTTTCAATCTTAGGTTTTAGTAGATTCAAGGTTATATTTGTAGATATAAGGAGTTTTGACTTTGAGGTTGAATTTAGGATTTTATTGAGGATAAATAGAGTTTTGAATATCAATAGTCCATTGCCATTAATAGTCCTGACTTGGAGGATTAGATTTGGTGTTTTTATAACTTTAAACTATTAGTTGTTGACTTGGACTTTGAAGACCTTGGCTACGACTTCTTTAATGAGCTCGGCGGAGAAGAAGACAAGGTTTTTTTGGCAAATCTAGGAAGATATTCAGAGAGAACTTCTTCTTGGCATGAGTTTAGGTAGTAGAAACACATGATTCGGAGCTTAGATGAGAGAGATATGCTTGTTTGAACTTAGGCTAATAATATGACATTTATTGTCACTTTTCTAGGTATATTAGGAGTTTTAAGATACTAGCAAGAAATCAAGAAGTTGGGTTAGAAACTAGACTTCAAGTTATACATTTTAAATCTAAGAACTGATAGAAATGAGTCTAGAATGAATAAGATATAGCTAGTTAAAACCAGCAAACTAAACTGGGGTTTTGAAGAAGTTAGATAAATAGAAGAGTTTGCTTTAAGCTAGAACTTGAGTTTCAAGATGAATTTGAAGCTCATTTTTTGTGTACATATCACTTTGACTATAGAAAATCTATGTCTAAAATCTCATATCAATTGAGACTTTGATTAGGGAGTAATGGCAAATTTTGTTCTCAAGTATCTAGGGTTTTGACTTTTAAAAATACCTGATAAGAATTTGGTGATACCAGTCAATTGACAACAAATTTGGAGCAAAACTTTTATGTGATAATGATCATAGTTAAATTATGTGACAATGGTCAAAGGTATGAGTTATATTTTCTCAAATTTTGAGCTTATTTAAACAACTGGATCTCATATTATGAATTTTCAAGTTTTTGGTTGGGATTTGACTTTTAAAAGTACGTGCCAAGGATTTGGTGATATCTAACGATTGGCAATGAATTCACAACTTAAAAATTATGTAACAAAGATCAAAGATATGAATTATATTTTCCCAAATTTTGAGCTTATTTGAACAATTGGATCTCAAATCATGAAATTTTAAGTTTCTAGTTTGGTTTTTACTTGTAAAATTACTTGCTAATATTTTGATGATATCCAGTGATTAGTAACAAAATCATGGTTGAAATTTTTTGTGAAGATGACTAAAGAAGTGAATTCTATGCATGTAAAGTTTGAACTTATTTAAGTGGCCGAATTTTGATTTATAAATTTTTAAGCTTCTAGTTTGTTGATTTATTATACACATGGTTTTGTGACTATAAAAGAGAAATTTAAGAAAGTTTGTGCATATTGGATCCAACTTGATTATAAAGAAGGACCTTGCGTCTATCCAAAGCAGACTTTTGCCATGACATATTGGTGCTTCCATTGAGAGCTACTTTAGGGGCAATCAGTTGGATTAAGAATCATGGAGGATATAAATTCAGGGACAAATTTACGAGAAGGACAAGGAACGGTGGCAACCATGGATCTTCTGAGGACGGTCACCATGTTGGTGGAGTAACAACAATTTAATTCGAATGGACATGGAGCTACAAAGGCACTTCAAGGAATCATTGACAAGATAGGCTGATTTGATGGCAGAGATGTCACTAAATTTCTTAAAGTCTATGTTTGTGAAATGGAGATCTATCAAGTTCCACAAGCTAGAATGTTAGAGATTTTTGATTTGGCTGTGGTACCAAAGATTCAAGATCAAGTGTGATATATAAGAACAACTGCTAATGCAATTACATGGGTGAGGTTCAAAAAACGGATCAGAGATGAGTTCTTTGATGAAGACACTGAGAGGATGATTAAGCAGTTTTTCCTAGATTGAGTGGATCAACGCCCAGGAAAGATGATGGGACCAAATGAATTACTCAAAGCATTTGAAAAGAAATATGGCCAACTTTCTGTGTCAGATCGGATGTTCTTGGATGGTTGAAAGGTTGAACTGTTTTTATAAGCAGCTGATGAAGCTTTAAAAGATAGATTGCTTATACTTTTGGGAGACAGGGATGTAGAAGGTGGCTTCACTACAGATTGGAGAAGAGTAGAGGAATCCGTCATTTTACTAGCCAAACAACAAAGAGTGAGATCTAGGAGAATGGGAGCATATACAGAAGCCATTCCGATAGGCATCTTAAAAGAGGCAATTACTTCTTCAATCCTAAATACACCACCGGTGCAATCCACTCCATCTACAGTTATTGGAAAGAGCAAAACAACAAATGAAGGTACTCTTGAGGAATTAATCAAAGGTATAAAAGAATTAAAAGTGGAAATAAGTGAATTGAAGAAGGGTCAAAGCAATGGTTCTTCACAGCCACCAGAAGGAAAAAAAATTATATAATGAGGTGCATTTGGTGTGATGATACTAATCATAGTCGGAATAATTGTACAGAGTATGCCGGAGCTTTAAAGGATGCAAAAATTATTTTCAAAGAAGAAAAAATTAGGGATGCAGCTACACATTCTCTATTGGATATTAATTTTGACAAAGGAGGAATGAAGAAGGTGATGGAGGATTGGATAAAAAAAACTAAATTCCAAGATTCAAGTAATGTCAATTCTTATCAAATTGTTGCATGGAAAAATAATATTAAAATTCTATTTCATGCAACACATGAGGCTATGATATGAGAGGCCCAAGCTATTAGACAAAGAATTGGATGGGATGATCTTGTTGATGCTATAAGTATCAAAGCTTTTTTCAATAGAAACAAAAAGAAGGATGACAACCAAGATGTTAAGATAGAGGTGAAGAGGGGAAGAAATGCAAAAGAAGAAAAAGATAGAGAGCTTACAAACAAAAGATAGACTCGCAAAAGTGATGAAGGTGAGAAGAAAAAGGAAGATTTTGTTCAAGGTACTAACCGTCCATCAAGGTCTACACCTTCAATTTCAAATTCAAAAGATACACCATTGCCTAAGGACAAATGGAAGGAGAGAATAGAAGCAAGCAAGGAAAAAAAAAAAGAAGAAGCGGGACAAGGTAAAATCAAAGTTCTACTTATAAACTTCATTCCGATATAGAAACATCAATAGATATGAAAGGAATTTTGGAAGAGAGAATTTTTAATGCTAAGATTGAATTCACATTGAGAGAAGCCTTGAGAATAGCAAAGAAAGATTTTTATGAACTCATAATCGACGTAATAAAAAGAAAATATCAAATGATAGCCAAAAAAGTAATGACTAGTACAATTGATACTTGCATAATTGAAGAAGAGGGTGATGAGATTGCTCATGTATTCTGCACAATATGTGATTCTGGATCTAAAGAAGGTTGCAATGAAGAACTTACAAATGATACTTATGATATCTAAGAGCAAAGCTTGGATGATAATTTGGGTGAGGATTTAGAAATGGAGGTATTAAGCATATTTTCTCCTAAACTTCAAACATGATTAGAAAAGATTGCTATCAAAAATGAAGGAATTAAGAAATCAGGAATTGAAGATGATTGTGAGATTAAAGAATAAATTAATCTTGTAACAAAAGAAAACAAAGTGAGAGAGAAAGATAAGACAAGAGTGCACACATGTTTATCGACTGCAGATGAAGGAAGTGTAAATAAAAAAGAAACAAAGCATGCTCATCCATACTGGACAAGAGCTACAACAGAAACCTAAGTTAAACTTGGAAATTTAGAGGAAGCAATACATTCTCTTGTGGATCATGGATGTGAAATTAATATAATATCAAAGGCTGTTTATGAAAAAGAAAAATGGCCTATAGATACCAACCATGGATCGATGTTGAGAGCGACAAACAACAAAAGAGGGGGTCTTTATGGTGCATGCCTAGCAATTAAAACAAAAATTGGAAATATGGAGGTGGATCAAAATTTCTTTGTGCAAGTCCAAAGCACGTATCTAATTATACTTGGGTAACCATACATTATAGCTTCAAGAATGGAAACTAAGGTATTAGACGATGGATCACATTATGCTAGAATTTGGAATTGTGATGGAAGAAATTCAGTGCAATTTTTCACAGTGAAGCCAGAGCATGAAAGACATTGAGATCAACTGCGAGAATTACCTCTATATATTGAAGAAGCCTTCTAGGATTTCTAAAAGGCACACATGGAGTATGGAGATCCACGGGTGCAGGTATCTTATTTATTACTACATTCTCTAATGTATAAAAGAATGATTGTAAAATTTTGGATTTGACTAAGTGTGGTATTTCAAATTTTCAAGGTATTGATATATTAGACTCTAGACATATTAGAGCTAAATTAAGAAAAATTGAAAAAAGTCTAAAAATGAAAATAGTGCTTTTGGAAGATGAGGCTATTTCAGCGATGGTAGTAGAAACATGGTTTATAGAAAATGTTCTATAATAGTTGAAGGTTTTAAATGAAGAAATGGGTGCAAGAAATAACAATGATATTGTGATAGAAATTCATGATCAAGCTCTTTATGAAGAAATAAAATAATTTATGAAAAATAATGCTAAAGAAGTTAACAATTACATATTTAGAATTGAAGCACAAGTGAACACAAAGTATAAATCAGTGGCAAAGAAAATTAAGCTTGTGGCAACACAATTGCCTAAAGATTCCAAAGATTATATAAAAAAATCTGAAATGGAACTAAGGCTAAAGAATCTAGAGGAGATCAAACATCAGTTTACGGAAAAAACACTCAAGAAGTTGAAGGTTGGAGGAAGTGAGTTCTTAACTGAATTTGAAATAAAACTTTTTTTGAATATGCTTTCTAAACATAGAAAGTATTTTGCATCAAAATCTAATGAAATAAGATGTGTCCATCCAAACATAGTGGCACTAATGGTGATCTTTACAGTTCCACATATATCATGGGACCTAAAACCCATTCTGGTTCCAAGATCTCAACTCTCAAAATTAATTGAGTTATTCAAGGGAAAAATGGAAATGGAAATCCTTGAACCTTCTATAGAGCCATATTCCAATCGTTGATTCATGGTGCCAAAGAAAATACGGGCATTAAGGTTTATTCAAGATATGCAACTCGCTAATTGAATTACTATTAGAAATAAAGGTTCCGATCCAATTGTGGATTAGGTGGCTGAGGCTTTTGCAAGCCATGCCATTTATTCAATTGGAGATTTGTACTCAAGCTATGATCAGTTTCAATTGGCAATAAAGAGCAGGGATTTAACCACAATGAAGATTCTTTTAGGTTTGGTTCAAATGTGTATATTACCTCAAGGTGCCACCAACTCAATGGCACATATGCAAAATGCAATGAATTGAATCCTAAAAGATTTTATACTAGAAAAGATTATATTATTTGTGGACGATATTCCAATCAAAGGTTGCAAAGAAGAAATAAAAGATGTGACTATAGAAGCAGATGGCTGCAGAACATTTGTAAAATAACATATTAAAGATATAGAAAGGATTTTTAAAAAATTGGAGGAGGTGAATTAAACTCTATCCATTGATAAATCCAAATTTGGAGTTGAAGAAATTATACTTGTAGGCCATTTGTGTGGAAGCTATAAAAGAAAGCCAAATCCAGATAAGGTAGATGTCATTTCATAAATGAAAGCTTGCAACAATATCATTGAGGTGAGAAGATTTCTTGGAGCATGTGTTTTCTATCAAATTTGGATACCTCATTTTGTTCATATAGCGGAGCCTTTATACAAACTTTTTAAAAAAAGAAATTAGTTTATATGGGGCATGGAGCAAGATAAGGCTATGGGATATTTAAAAGAGATTTTAAGATCTCTACCAATTCTAAGACAAGTGAATTATGAGAATAGTAGACTTGTGATAGTAATAGTAGATACTAGTCCTATTGCTATAGGTTGGATTATTGGACAAGATGATGCCAGCAAGAATTAATTTGCTATTAGATATGGAGCAAGAATCTTAACAGAGCGCTAGAGGGCATATCCACAAATAAAAAGAGAATTGTGGGATACAATTACAGCATTGAAAGTAGAAAGAAATTATTTAATTGGAGCAAATGTGCTATTAGAGAGTGATTGTTTACCTTTGCTTGGTATGATATCTAACTGTTCAACTCTTGATATTTCCATGCTAAGATAGATAGCCTACATTAAATTTCTAAATCCAATTTTGATTCACATTAAAGACAGAGAAAATCTAGTAGCGGATATGCTATCAAGGGCTAGGTATATGGATAGAGAAGAAATGATTGCTGAAGAAGACAATGAAGATAGCTGCATTAAAGATCTGGGTTATGTATTTTCGACAAATAATAAGAGAATAGAAGAAGCTCTACCTTTTGAGGTAGAATCATATGAAGGAAGGTTGAAAGACATTGGCCTTTATTTGAGCACCCTTAGAAAATTGTAAGATTGGTCAAATAAGTTTTTTAAAGAAATCAAACAATATTCATATGGATATTTTCTACGGGATGGATTTCTTTGGAAAAAACCAAAAAAAAAAGATAGAATGCCATTGCGGGTAGTTAAAAATGTATGTACTAAAGATCAAGTTTTAAAGAAATTTCATGATTCACATTGGGTTGGGCACCAAGGAGTTTAGGCTACATATACAAAGATCAAGGAGCAGTATTGGTAGAAGGGTCTTTATAAAGATGTAGAGAATTTTGTGGGATTGTACTTTAAATACCAACTTCAATTTAAAATCAGATATCGTGATGAACTTTACCCAACTTATCCTCTTTCCATTCACTTCTAGTGGATAATTGATTTGGTAGTTATGCCAATTAGATTATGGAATATGAAATATTTGATTCCGGCACGAGAAAAGTTATCAAACTATGTTGAAGGCAAAGCTTTAAAAACCAAATAAATAGCTGGAATATATCGATTTATCCTTGAGGATATTTTTAATTGCTATGGATGTATTGGAGGAATGAGGGCTGACTAAGGGGAATTAGATGTTGTTGAAGCTAGAAGTTTTTTTGAAAGATATGGAGTGAAACTAAAATTAACCACTACATATAATCCAGAAGCAAATGGGAAGAGTGAAAGAGGCCACCCACCAATCATACATGCATTGGTTAAAGCTTGTAAAGGCAATTCAAAGGAATGGCCAAGGCTACTACCATTTGCATTATAGGCCGATAGAACCACCCATAGTACAATAACATGATACATGCCGGTTGAATTAATGTTAGGTCAAAAGTCCATTATGCTAGTAGAAGAATCTATGCCTACGTGGTTATTTTCATCTTGGAAAGATGGCATATCTCATGAAAGACTTTTGGAACTCCGGATACAACAAATTGAAAAACTATCAGAAGACCAATTGGCACTAGATAGGTTGAAAGCAGCAAGATTAGAAAATAAAAGAAGATTTGATCGGACTCATTGATTGCATTTGAAACCAATCTTAGAAGGTGATTGGGTAGTAGTTTATGACAATACTTTGGACCACCAACATAATACGCAAAGAAATTTTTTTTGGAGATGGTTTGGACCGTATATTGTTATAATTGCACATGACAATGGAACTTACTCACTTCGAGAATTAGATGGAACATCCATCCGAAATCCAATAGCAGGAAAACAAATGAAAGCTTTTCAAAGAAGAAATATAAATTGTCTACTTGAAGACTTTGAAATGTACATGTCTGACAAACAATGTAACCAAGAAGATAAAGAGATTCAAGAGGAAGACGAATAGGATGAAGGATGAATGGTAGCACATGTTGGAAGATGTGCAGGTTTGGAAAGAATGGATGTCATGAAGAAAATATATCCATATATAGAAATCTAGTTTAACTATCTTTTTTTTTAAATTTTATTAAGTTCTTTCTTTCTTCTTATCAATCTAAGTTTTTATATAATTTGAAAAAAATTTCTCACTTTCTTTTATTTTTTTTTTGGCTAAAATTTTATTTTATCTTTAATCTTAACTTTTAACTTTGATTTAGTCTTGAAAACTTCTTTTTATTTCTTTTATCTTTTTTTCAATCTTAGATTTTAGTAGATTCAGGGTTATATTTGTAGATATAAGGAGTTTTGACTTTGAGGTTGAATTTAGGATTTTACTGAGGATAAATAGAGTTTTGAATATCAATAGTCCACTGCCATTAATAGTGCTAACTTGGAGGATTAGATTTGATATTTTTATAACTTTAATCTATTAGTTGTTGACTTGGACTTTGAAGACCTTGGCTACGACTTCTTTAATGAGCTCGGCGGAGAAGAAGACAAGGTTTTTTTGGCAAATCTAGGAAGATATTCAGAGAGAACTTCTTCTTGGCATGAGTTTAGGTGGTAGAAACACATGATTCGGAGCTTAGATGAGAGAGATATGCTTGTTTGAACTTAGGCTAATAATATGACATTTATTGTCACTTTTCTAGGTATATTAGGAGTTTTAAGATACTAGCAAGAAATCAAGAAGTTGGGTTAGAAACTAGACTTTAAGTTATACATTTTAAATCTAAGAACTGATAGAAATGAGTCTAGAATGAATAAGATATAGCTAGTTAAAACCAGCAAACTAAACTGGGGTTTTGAAGAAGTTAGATAAATAGAAGAGTTTGCTTTAAGCTAGAACTTGAGTTTCAAGATGAATTTGAAGCTCATTTTTTGTGTACATATCACTTTGACTATAGAAAATCTATGTCTAAAATCTCATATCAATTGAGACTTTGATTAGGGAGTAATGGCAAATTTTGTTCTCAAGTATCTAGGGTTTTGACTTTTAAAAATACCTGATAAGAATTTGGTGATACCAGTCAATTGACAATGAATTTGGAGCGGAAATTTTGTGTAATAATGTTCAAAGTTATAAGTTTTATGCTTCCAAATTTTGAGCTTATTTGAATAGCTGGATCTCAAATTATGAATTTTCAAGTTTTTGGTTGGGATTTGACTTTTAAAAGTACGTGCCAAGGATTTGGTGATATCTAACGTTTGATAATGAATTCATAGCTCAAAAATTATTTGACAATGGTTAAAGGTATGAATTATGTTTTCTCAAATTTTGAGCTTATTTAAACAATTGGATCTCAAATTATGAATTTTCAAGTTTTTGGTTGGGATTTAACTTTCAAAAGTACGTGCCAAGGATTTGGTGATATCTAACAATGAGCAATGAATTCACAATTTAAAAATTATGTAACAAAGATCAAAGATATGAATTATGTTATCCCAAATTTTGAGCTTATCTGAATAATTGGATCTCAAATCATAAATTTTTAAGTTTCTAGTTTGGTTTTTACTTATAAAATTACTTGCTAATATTTTGATGATATCTAGTGATTGGTAATGAATTCACAGTTGAAATTTTTTGTGAAGATGACTAAAGAAGTGAATTCTATGCTTCTAAAGTTTGAACTTATTTAAATGGCTAGATTTTGATTTATAAATTTTCAAGCTTCTAGTTTATTGATTTATTATACACATGGTTTTTTGACTATAAAAGAGAAATTTAAGAAAGTTTGTGCATATTGGATCCAACTTGATTGTAAAGAGAGACCTTGCATCTATCTAAAGCGGACTTTTGCCACAACAACGTAATACAATATAAATAGTGAATTTTATATGAAAGGTTTGAAATAGAAGGTATTGAATTTTATTTGTAGTTATTTAGAATTAATGGTACAAAAAGATAAGAAGATTAAATTTAGAATTTTTGATAGAATTTTAGATGGCGCTTTAAGTGGATCTTCAAGTGGAGCTTCAAGTGGATCTTCAAGTGGAGCTTCAAGTGGATTTTTTTTTAGTTTATAAGGTATTTATGTGGATCCAAACACTACAAATATGTCTTAAGCATTTACATTATTTATGGAACAACTATAGGGCAATGATTGCAAGGAGGCTTTGGCAATCAAAGCATTATAAGTAGTGGTTAATAAGGTTGATCACTTTGATAGAAGAAATATTTGTAAATATATAAGATGTTATGTGCAAAAAATAGAATTGAATCAAGTTTTTGAAAAAAATATGATTTTATTATTTGAGCTTGCTATGATATCAAAAATAAGAGACATATAAAATCAATTGTAGAACAATTTGAAAGTTCTTAGGAGACATTCTTTCAGGCATTGAGAGATGAAAATTTCTTAGAAGACTTGGATTGGATCATTAAAAAATCATTTTTGGAATAGATTGAGCGTCTTAATAAGAAATTGTAAGCTACCAAATTATTAAGAGAATTTGAGAGGCAGTATTCTCGATTTTTGAAAGTGAAAAAGATAATATTAAGACCAAACAAGATTGAATTATTTCTTCAAGCAGTTGATAGAAAATTACAAGAGAGGTTAGAAATTCATCTTGAAGATAAAGAAGAAAATGAAGGGCTGACAATAAAATGGAAAGAAGTTAAAGATGCAATAGAATTGCTTGTAAAAAGAGAAAGGAGAAAGGATAGGATTGGTATTCAAAGAGTTGTGCAAGTACCTAAAACTTAAGTGCATACTTTATGATCAATATTACCTATTGTCCAACCTTCAAGAATCCCATAAAAAAAAAAAGATGTAGAAATTGAAGAAATTATATGCAAAATGTGGAATCTTCAAATCAAACTTACAAGGCTTGAAGAGAAGACTTCTACAATAAATTCAAAAGCTACTTTTAAACAAGGATATGTCTAAAGATGTATTTGGTGTGATGATGATTCTCATTTTGAAAAAGATTGTGATAAATTCAATAAAATGGTGCAACAAGACATTATTTTTTGGAAAGATAGAAAATTGGCATTAAAGGATACTTGTGATTTTTTCCAAACTAATTTAATAAAGGAGATATGAAAGCATTGATTAAAGATTATTTGGCAATAAATAGGATTACAACAATGGAAGTTACAAGTTATGGTGCTAGAATGGATGAGAATGGCAAACAAAATCATTTTGGAAATATTGAACCAAGTAGACTTTGGTCTTCTGTCATTTTTACAATGTATAAAAAGAAGATGCCACGAGAAGCTTTATTGAGGACTGTTGCAATAATTTGTGGAACTACAGGTTGAGAGGATCTTATGGAGGCTTTGTTAATGTATGCCTATATTACTAAGAGACAACATGAAGCCTTGATAGAAGAAAGAGAAGACAAGATTCTAATGAGACAAAAGAAGAAAATTCTTTCAAGATGCAAACTTGAAGAGATAAGGCTTGTGAGATGATTTCACAAGAGTTATTAATAAAAGATGCCTCAATATCATTAAAAAAAAATCAAAAGACTCAGGAAAAAAAAAAAAAATTAACAACTTATAAATTACTCTTTGATATTAAAGTAGCAACAGATTTAAAGGAGGTGCTTGAAGATTGTGTGCTCAATGCTAAAGTTGAATTTACATTGAAAGAAATTTTGGAAATTACAAAGAAAGAATTTCATGATATTATTATTGATAGTATTAAGTAGAAGAGGCAATTAATGGGTGAAGTTGAATCAAATCATGCTATTGATGCACATGTATGTAAAGATGAAGAAGATAAAATTGGTAATTGTTACAAATAATCAACAAGTGAAAGAAGGAGTCATAATCAAAGAACATGTTTTGATAATCAAAGTGATAAGAAAAAAGAGATTTCAAATCATTA
This sequence comes from Physcomitrellopsis africana, assembly GCA_036785485.1. Classification (NCBI taxonomy): domain Eukaryota; kingdom Viridiplantae; phylum Streptophyta; class Bryopsida; order Funariales; family Funariaceae; genus Physcomitrellopsis; species Physcomitrellopsis africana. The sequence continues at coordinate 137,150 of JAWRVF010000591.1, read as the reverse complement.
TATTCAAAAGCATTGGACTAGAGCGACTATAGAGGCATTAGTGAAGATTGGGGATATTGATGAGCTAGTTGTTGCTTTGATTGACCACAGTTTGGAAATAAATCTTATGTCTAAGAATCTTTACATGAAGCAAAAGTGGCCAATTGATATAAAACATGGATGGGTGATATAAAAAACTAATAATACACAAGGTGAATTGTATGATGCTTACCCAGATGTAAAAATTTGAATTGATGATGTTATAACGGAGCAAAGTTTTTTTGTTCAAGATACAACATCTTATCTTCTTATTATAAAACAACCATATATTATTGCAACTCTAATAGAAACAAAAGTGCTTGATGATGGTTTAGCTTGTGCACGAATTTATATTGAAGATGGAAGAAAGACAATATAGTTTTTAATTATGTCTTCAAATCATAAACGAAATCAAGTTAAATTGAAAAAGAATCTATTGCTAAGGATTATTGAAGAATTTATAAATTTTTGAGAAGTACCTCTATAAAATAGAATTATAGAGGTACAAAAGAGGAGATACTCCTACAAGATGTAGGTATCTTGGATACAAGTTTTATTGATTTTTTTAAAAATAGAAGTATCATGTATAAAAAAGTTATAAATTTAAAAAGAAAAGAAAAGAAAAGATTATGTGATATTGAAAAAGAATTAAGTGAATTAAAAACATTAGAGGATGATGAAAGGATTTTTGGTATTTATGAAGAAAATGGATTAGAAGATTTTTTGGTATTGATTGCATCAATTGGATTAAAAAATGATGATAAGGTTGTGTAAATTCATTCAAGAAAAATTTATTTTATATTTAAATCTTTTCAAGTACTAGAGATTATAGTTGAAACAAAATATAAGACAATAGATAAGAAGGTGAAACTTGTTACTAGATCTTTGCTAAAAGAATCTAAATAACAAATAAAAAAAGTATCAAGAGGAAAGAGCTTAAGGAATCCAAAGAATATTGGACACAAGTCCACTAAAGAAACTTTTAAAGAATTAAAGATTGATTCTAATGGTTCTTTGTTATTAGAAGAAATTGAGTATTTTAAAGAGATGTTAGCAAAATGAGATAAATCATTTGCCTTTGAATCTCATGAAATTGGGTGTGTGGATTCAAATATTATAATTCCAATAGTTATTTTTATTATATTGCATATATCTTGGAATTTGAAGCCAATTCCACTACCAAGGACACATTTGCCAAATTTGGTAGAATTATTGAAAGAAAAGATAAAGATGAAGATTTTAGAGCCCTCTTTTGCACTATATTCTACTTGATGGTTTACAATGCCTAAGAAAAATGGATCATTACAATTTATTCAAGATATGCAACCAATAAATATAGTGACTATTAAGAATAGAGGAATTGGACTAATTGAGGATGAATTTGTTGAAGCATTTGTAGCAAGGGCAATCTATTCAATAGGTGATTTGTATTTAGGCTATAACCAATTTTAACTTGTAATAGAGAGTAGAAACATGACAATGATGAGAACACCACTTCAACTAGTTAGAATGTGTACTCTTTCTTAAGCTGCTACTAATTCAATTGTACATATGATGAATGGGATAAACAAGGCATTGAAAAATTTTATTCTTGAGAAGACTATGCCTTTTTTAGATGATGTTTCTATAAAAAGATACAAGAAAGAATACAAAGATGAAACTTTAGATAAAAAAAGATGTCGCAAATAAGTTATTGATCATATACAAGATTGTGAAAAGATATTGACTTAATTTGAAGAAGTTCATGTTATCTTATTGGATATAAAATCTATATTTAGAATACATAAAATTATAATTATTGGATATATATATTTATTTTTTTATAGAAAGAAATTGGATCCAACCAAGGTTGATGCAAATGGAAGAATGAAAAAAAATTATGATTCTTTAACAAAGGTACAAAGGTTTTTGGGTGCATGTGTATTTTATCATATTTGGATTCCTCACTATACTCACATAGCAAATCCGTTGTATGAATTATTATGCAAGGATTATAAGTTTAAATGGAAAAAAAACATATCAAGGCAATACAAAGATTGAAGGATTTTCATCTTCTCCATCATATTTTACTTAAAATAATATATTAACATCACCTCCAATGTTGAAAAAAATAATTATAAGTATAATAGACCAATGATTCTTACAGTGGATACTAATCCAATTGCTATTAGATGGGCTATAGGTCAAGATGATTCAAATGGAGACAGATTTGCAATTTGATTTAGAATTTAGGTTTTAAGTACTTGTTAAGGTGCATATTCACAAGTAAAAAGAAAATTATGGGGAGTTGTTTAAGCTATTAAAGTTGAAAAAGATTATTTAATTGAAGCAATGGTGGTGATTGGAACATATTGTTTGTCTTTACTTAGAATGATTATTAATTGTATAATACCAGATATTGTAATGTTGAAATAAATTGCTTATATCAAGTTATTAAATCCAGAATTTAGGCATGTTGTGAAAAAAGACAATTTAATAGCAGATATGCTATCTCAAGCAAAATATGATTGAGAAGATGAGATAATTGAGGATATTGATGATGTAGATACAAAATTTTATTTAATTTTATAATTAAATAAAGAAGATAAGTTATTTCATGAAGAAAATTATGAAAGAGAGCTATTAGATATTGGACATTATTTGAGCATATTAACCAAGCATATTGATTGGTCTATTGAAAAATTTAAATAGATCAAGAAAAAAGCATTTAAGTTCATATTACAAAGAAGATTTCTATAGAAGAGGCCAAAATCAAAGATTGGAATGCCATAACAAGTAATAGGTACCAAAAAAAGATCAAAAAAATATATTTAAAGAATTTCATGATAGTCTATGGGTGGGGCATAGAAGAATTTGGACTACTTTTGTTAAATTAAAGGAACGATATTGGTAGAAGAATATGTATCAAGATATAACTTCTTTTGTAGAATCTTGTATAACTTGTCAAATATATTTGAATATGCATCATTGAAATGATTTATATCCAACATATCCTTTGGCTATTTATTTTAAATAAATTACAAATTTAATTATTATGATAATGGAATGATGGCAAATAAGATATTTAATTTTGGCTCGTGAAGATTTATCAAAGCAAGTAAAAGGCATGGTATTAAAAATAAAATCTACAAAAAAAATCTATAGATTTTTAATTGAGGATGTTATTTGTCACTATGGGTATGTAGAAATGATCATTACAGATTGTGGAGAATTGGATACACATGAAGTTCATGAATTTTTAAAAAAATATAGAATTAAATTATCATTGATTATTATTTATAATCTAGAGGGGAATGCAAAGAGTGAATGTGGACATCCATCAACTATAAAAGTCTTGGTTAAAGCTTGTAATGGAAGAGTAAAAAAATAGCTTCAACTTCTATCTTATGTATTATGGACTAATTGAATAACACATAGCTCAGTGATAGGATATATGCTAGTGGAACTAATGACAGGTCAAAAATCTATTATATTGATTGAAAAAAATGTACCAACTTGGAGTATGCTACTTTGAGAAGATGGATTAATACGAGAAGAATTATTGGCTATTAGAATTCAGCAACTTGAATAAAAATCAGAAGATGTGGAATTAGCATTAAAACAATTATATGAGGCAAGGCTAAAGAATAAGGCTTGGTTTGATAAATAACATTGATTGAGGCCTAAAGTAATTGAAGAAGGTTATTAGGTACTAAAAAATAATCTAAGCGGCTTTCATAAAAACTTTTTTAAATATCTTCAATTCCTATTGAACTAAGATAATTGAATATTAGATAGAAATCATTCTTGTTTATATTTTTTATCATATAAACATATTATAACATAACATCTACCCTCTTTGAACCTGCGTATCTTCTAGTATGTGCCAAATGAAGTGTATGTCATAGTTGGCATCACACCATCTCTTCATTTCCAACATCAAGTTTTTTATTATTATATTCATTATTCATTTCAATACAATTATCTTCTTTAGAATCATTGATATCTTTAATATGATCCTCCATATTGATTTCTCCATCTTGTCTTTTAGGTACAAAAAAATAATGGCCACTAAAGGCAATGTATGGGATCATTTAGAGGTCGGCAGCTAGGATTGGAGAGCTAGCTTTAAGTTTGTTCTAGAGACATTAGACTTATTTCTGTAGGATTTGGAAGGACTTAAAAATCATTATTTGAAGATAGGATTTGTATTGGAGATTGGATTTTTATGTAATAAAATTAGGACTAGCATTCTCACCTATTTTGTATAATTGGTGTATTATCTACAATTGAAAATTTGATAATATATGGATGATTGAACGTGCTAAAATTATGTATAAATTTGTGACAATCTAATAATGTAATTAGGATTTATTTTATCTTTAGTACAAGGAAGTACCAAAAGTTGGCTATTTAGGATCGTTTAAGGTTTTTGCAATATCTATAGATCTATCAATTATAACAAGATGAAATTTAGTATTGTGCTAGAAGACTTAAAGATCAAGCTATGTACTAATATTTATCTGAAGTTAAGAGTTTGAGAAAGAGAAATTATTGCTAGAATGTCTATATCGACTTTTAAATTGGCGGCCGAGTGATATCAATGCAATTATTGGTTGATTTTATATAATCTATAAGTTGGGTTGGGCTGAATTTTTTGAGCATATAGAAGACTTATATTAGCATTTATATACAAAATTTCACATCAAGTTGATCAAATTAAGAGCTATAGCTTGCTAAAGCTCACTAATTAAGATTAAGACTTATAAAGAGAAATCTTAGTTGCTTAATTGTGACAAGTAACAAAAAAATTGGATTTTATATATAGTTGAAGTTATTAAAAATAATATTTTCAAGTACTTTACACTGACTTAAGTACTCATATATTGAAATTCAAATCACATTCTTCTTATATAAGTGAAATCTATTAAGATTTCTTGAATATTTAAAAATCACAACTTCACCTTTTATAGCTAGGTGCCCAATACATTTTCAAGTAGGACAATATGTAATATGACACCGCAACCTCTAAAATACTAGTATATCTTTAAATAGAAGAATAATCTACTTTGTAATAAGAAAGATCTAACTTTGATATTGAAGATGAGATCACTCTTGACAAACTTTCAAAGATATAAGAATTTAGAGCAAGAAACTTGAACTAAGACAAGGTTTCATAAAAAAATTAACAAGAATATGAATTAATTAGATGAGTATATGAATAATACCATGAAAGGTGAGCTAAAATTCTAAAAGATGTATTATCAAGACTGAAGAACTCTTCTGCGTCAATTCTTATATATACTCTTGTCTAAAATGCTTTTTGAGTGCCTTTCATCAAAATAAAAAGCTTCTCAAGCAGCTTCTAGAATGTTCTAGAAGATTTTGTGAATTTCCAAAGTATATGTCCCTAACATTTGGAATCTTCCTTCTCATTTTCCTTCTCTCATTTTTCTTTAGGTAATAGAATGTTCTTACTTGGATTAAAAAAAGAGGGCCTTGATTTCTTTGGAGTGGTAGTTTACTTTTCTTGATTCTTATCTATGAATCTTTAGTTTTGTCTCTTACTGTTAGGCTCCTTAGTTCTCTTCTCTTTTGCAACCTTGTCCCTTTTAATCTTAATTATAGCCTCTTAGATCTCATCTTTCTCTTTATTAACTTCCAAATAAGCTTTAATATTTATACTATCAATTGTATTATTCCATTCAATCTTCTCCCTAATAACATGTGCACCCTTAAGCATAATCTCCTTGTTGAGAATTGTAAAAATCCTTACATTTTTTATTTCCATAATAATGGGATATGTACTTGCTTCTTTAATCACAAATATACTATTAGAACTCCCAATGTGGCCTTGCACAAGTTTCTTCATTCCACCCTTGCCAAAATTTAATTCAATAAGTTTCATAGTTGCAGTGAGTCTTACCTTGCCTTCCTTGAAGAAGATCATACCTTTCTTCAAATCTTCTTCATAGGCTAAGCAATTCCTCATATCATGATTTTCATTGTCATAATATGTATATATATATATATATATATATATATGTATATATCTTTATCTATTTCTTTATTTCTATTAGAAATTTAGAAAAATTCTACTATAGAATAATAAAGCAAAATTCTTAATCGATTGTAATCTAATCATCATGAAAAATAGCAAGGAAGTAAAGAGTTCACGTATCCAAGGAAGTTTGTTCCAATAGAATTACATGTGATATGAGAAGCATGTAGATTCCAAAAGCACTCTTATTTGCTTCTTAAGCATTGGCCTAATCCAATACCTAAGCTCTCAAATAATTACAAAACATGATCACAAAATTTAATATTTCTAAATTCTTAGGCTGATTATTATAAGAAAAATGTCAAGATACTCACTTGTTATCAGCCTTAGCACTTTCAATAATCTTGTGACACAATATGATATTTAAAGTTTGTGGTCAACATCTGATAGATATTTCATTAGAAATTTCTTACATCCTAACTCGTTGCAAATTTTTGAACGTTGTCGTGTTGTGGTTCGGCTACTATGTGAAAAAAATTGTACATGTATATTTAATGTACAATTTACTACATAGCTAAATGAGAGCCATATCGGTGGACTTTTATTGATTATAGAATGTGATTAGGTTGCTAGTTTAGAAAGGATCTATTAAAAAGATTATTATTAAGGTTTATACGACCTTATTTTTTTTCTAGTAGTGACTTTTGAAGTTAATTTTATATTGATAGTAACTTGTGTATATCTTAAGTCACCTTTGTTAGACATTGGTGATCCTTAAGATCTTATTTACTTCTTTTATTTGGTGCTTAAAGCACCAAGTATGTAAATCTTATAAGAAGAAAGGTTAGAAAAGGGATTTTAGTGTAAAAAGGGTAATTTGGCCATCCATGTGGATGAATAGAGGTAGATGATAGAAATCTCTATTCTAATTGGCCAAAAATCATGCCCAATGGGCTTCAAGGAGGCTGCCCGAGGGTTTATTAGGAGTTAGGGTTTGTTTTTCGAGGGGAGTTGAACATCAGAGGCTAGGGTCATCAGGTTGAGGTTTTTGGGTATGGTTTAGGTGCAAATCTTGCATGATTTGGACTTTCAATGAAAAAGTTATAGGCGCTCAAAATTAGGGTGTCGATTTTGGAGCTATTGTCACTCTTTTGGGTATATCTCGCGCATATAGAGAGCAATTAAAGATCGGCGACTGGGGTTGGAAAGCGCACTTTCTTGGCTACACTTTTCATATGCAGCTTGATAAAATCCAAGCTAGGGTCAAGGAGATATTGCGAGTTGAAGTCAGTGCTTGTAAGCTAAAGGCAGTATGTGACTCTGCTTAACTAGCGGTTACATTTTGAGCTATATCTTAGTCAATTTGATAGATTTTTGGCTCAAAATTTTCAAGAGTATATATGTTTATGTCACAAGACTATATGTAAAATTTTTATGGCATTAGGGTTTTGGATTTGTGAGATATAGAGAAAATAGTGCTCGGGTGTCTCTGAGCTAGGGTTTTAAGCACCTGCTAGGGATTTTGAGATATCAAACGATTGGAAGTATATTTGCAGTTGAATTTTTTTGTGGTAAAGCTTAAAGGTGAATTCTACCTTGCCTAAAATTTTGAAGAAAACTGAACGGCTGGATCAGAAGATATGATTTTCTAAAGTTTGGAAAGAAAAACATCCTTTGCGGGAAAATATATTTTTAAGGTTTTTTATTGTAAATTTGGACTTTTGTGCATACTAAAGGTGTTTTTGGGAGCCAAGACTTTATGGAGGTGTAAAAGGTGGATGTATAGAGCCATGATATGATTTTGATTATATATAGATGATACTTTAAATTTTATTTTAGATTTTCTATCATGAAACATGTATAAACCCTAAAATAAGGGTTTTAATCTATCTTTATATTAGTAATATATTTATCCTTCCTTTATTAAGGACACAAATAACTCATTAGGTTTAATAAATATTAAGTAAAATTCCTCTGATTGCGTACCCGATTATTCCTAGATGAAGTTCATATAGCGTATTGGTAAATGCGATGTGGAAAACATCTAGGGTGAGAGTTTGAAATATTTTCTATTATGGCTGAGAACAAAAGTGGTAGTGGGAATTGCAGTGGGGCATCACCAATGCAGCTTGATCCTGCTACAACTCAAATATTTCAAGCATTTACTCTTTATATGCAGCAACAACAAGCAGTGGAGCGTAAGGAGGCTATGGCTACTAAAGCTTTACAATCTGTTGTTGGTATATTGGATCAGTTTGATGGGAAAAATATTTCCAAGTATTTGAAATATTATTCTCGAGAGATGGAGCTCAATAAAGTACCGGAGAAGGAAATGATTCTTACTTTTGAGCTTGCAGTTGTATCAGAGCTTCGTGAGCATATAAGGAGGATTATTCAAACTCATGGAGCAAAATGGGAGGATTTTGGCCTTCAGCTAAAAAAAGAGTATTCTTTGGAGGATGCTGAAAGGGTAACAAAAAAATCATTTATGGAATGGGTTAATAAATCTAACAAGGGGTTGGTTGCAACAGAGTTATTTCGGGAGTTTGAAAGGCAATTTCTTCAATTGTCTCGGGTTGAGAAACTTACACTTGAAAATGATAAGGTGGAGCTATTTCTACAGTCAGCCGACAGTGAGTTACAGAGGGAGTTGGAGTTATTGTTGGAGGATAATACAGAAGGCAATGGACTTACTACTGATTGGAAGAAGGTCTTTGAAGCAGTGGGTATACTTGCTAAGAGAGAATACCGAAGAGGCAAGGTAGTGGTAAGACAAGGAACTATGCCTCCTCTAATTACAATATCTTGTAGGTAAGTATCAGAACCTGCTATATCAGTAAGTACTATTCCAATTCCTATGTCCACAGTTGTACCACAAAAAGATGCAATTGAGGAGTTAGTGAAAGGAATGAAAGATTTACAAATTAAATTGGCAAAGCTAGAGGAAAAGGAAGGAACATCTGAGATTAAATCTGCATCGAAGCAAGGATATATACAGAGGTGTATTTGGTGCGATAGTATGGAGCATCCTCGCAAGGAATGTGGAGATTTTGCTGATATTTTGTAACAAGGAGTAATTATATGGAACGATGGAAAGATTGCATTACAAGATACAAGTGAGTTCCTCAAAATTAACTTTGGGAAAGGAGGGATGAAAAAGGTTTTAGAGGACTATCTATCGCGACATACTATGGCATCAGGGAAAGCCACCACTTATGGTATTGAAGTTATAAGAGAGAAGAAAGATGTTTTTGATAAACATGTGGACACGGGGGATTTATGGAATCATGTTATCACCAGCATGAATAAGGGAAAGATATCAAGGCAAGAATTGCTTAATACAGCCACAATAATCAGGAATGCTATAGGATGGGATGATCCTGTAGATACCATGTCGGTGCATGCTTATCTAGCAAAATTCCACCATGAAGCTTTGATGGATATGAAGAGGGGAAGAAATATGTTAGAAGAAAACCTTGAGGGACCAAATAGTAAGAAAAGACCTCAAAGAGATGAAGAAAGAACACAAAATAAAGGAGTATCTACACCGCAGGATAGTAGATCATCTGAGAATAGACCATCAAAATCATATTTTGAGGAAATACCACTATCAAAAGAGAAATGGGAAGAAAGGATGGAAACGGGTAAAAACAAAGAGAAGGGCAAGCCTGTTGCCTATAAACTGCAATCAAATATTGAGGCAACAACAAATTTGAAAGAGGTACTAGAAGAAAGGGTGTTAAATGCTAAAATTGAATTTACACTCCGTGAAATTTTAGGCATTGCAAAGAAAGAATTCCATGATGTCATTATTGATACTATCAAGCAAAAAAGGCAATTGATAGGAGAATCAGCAATGTCTAATACGCTTGATACAACATTAACAAAAAAAGAGGAGCTGGAGTTGGCTAAATATTGTATCAATCAAAAGGATCAATTTTCCTTGGATGAAGATAAGGTTGATGACAAAGGTCCTAGTCATTACTCTAAGAAGCATTGGGCTAGAGCCACTACAGAAACTTTGGTGAAGGTGGGGGATTTGAAAGATCCAGTAGTTGCTCTTATTGACCATGGATCTGAAATCAATATTATGTCTAAAGACATTTATAAATGTGGGAGGTGGCCTATTGATACTAAACATGGTTGGATGATCCGAGCAGCAAATAACACACGCGAAGATCTTTATGGTGCTTATCCAGATGTAAAAGTGAAAATTAGAGATATATCCACAGAACAAAACTTTTTTGTTCAAGATAATATTTCTTGTCCAGTGATTCTTGGACAACCATATATTATTGCTGTGAGGATGGAAACCAAAGTATTGAATGATGGATAAGCATGTGCTCACATCAGAAGCCAAGATGGTAAAAGAATAGTGCAATTCTTTACTATATCTGTTAAGCATGAGCACAATAGGAATTATCTACATAGTGGCTCATTATCAAGGATCAATGAGGAGTTTAAAGATTTTTGAAGGGTGTCACTATAGAGTGAGGATGTAGTGGTACATCAAAGAAAGTACTCTCACAAGAGAAGGGAAGTACATTTGTATTGGAATTGTAAAACTTCTTAAGAGTGGAGTTGATATGTATACATAGTTTAACAACTTACACAAATGAGAGAAGGGGATTCAATAATATTGCACGAGCAATAATATAATGCCGACCACAACTTTGATTCTTCTTGGTGCATACCAGAGGATGCACAGGTTTGGAGGGGGTGGATGTCGTGTTGTGGTTTGGCTACTATGTGAAAAAAATTGTACATATATATTTAATGTACAATTTACTACATAGCTAAATGAGAGAGATTTTAATATGATTAAAACGATTTGGCAGTTTTTAGTGGTGAACTTTGGAGAGAGATAGCTCCAAGGATATAGAAGCATTTGTAAAAAAAATTACAATGTTTATTCTTCAAGTTGTAAGGATTCTAGAACCTACTCACTTGCTTGTAATGGAATTGTGAACAAAAAGTTATGCTTGTTTGAGTAGAGTGAGGTCTGTTACTATCAAAAAGTGATGGTAGAAACTTTGATCTGCCACTGCAAGTTTGATTTTAAGTCTTTCTTAGTGAAATTTATACAAAGTGTGGAAAATTGTGCTAGCTTTCTATCAAGATATCTCTTATAGCATTTAGAGTTGGAGTAGAAAAGTTGTGAGCTTGAGAGTGGGAAAGGATTTATTGCCACCCGATGAAGAGGGGCAAAGATTTTGTTCAACCATCCAAGTCGGAAATTCTCTTCAATCTTTTTGATATATTAGATGCTTATAGTAACTTATGTAATCTTTCCATGAAAACAAAAATCAATACGTTTGGAGCTTTTATGAAAGTTTTATGAGCCGTGAAGTGTCAAGAGGGCAAATTGTTGCTAGGATTTAAAGAGTAGAATCAACTAGCTATAAAATCTGGAGTTTGAGAGGCATGCATGCAAAATTTTAGAACAAGTTAGATGATGGAGTAAAATTTTTAAAAAGCTATTGCATGCCTAAATTGGAAAAGGGAAGTAATCACAACAAAGGCTGAAGTGAAGAGGAGCTTTGCTGCCTTTGCATTTGCTGGGAAATTTTAGTGCCTATTTCTTTTAGCTATAACTTTTAAATGGTAAGACATCTATTTGTGAAATTTTGATATGTTTTACAATGGATTATTAGCTTTCTATAGGCTATAAGCACACTTAATTTGAACTTTGGATGGATTTTTAGTGATTTATTTAGTTTTAGCTTATTGTATGACTTGTATTCTTCATATGCGGTTGTATTTTGAGATATACTTGAGTATATATACACTTTGCTTATACTTATTATACAAATATATATACTTATATTTATATCAAGTATTTAAATAAATATTCTATAAGTATTATATATTATATTTGTATAAGTATTTATACAAGTATTCATATAAGTATTATATTAAGGATTATATAATATTTTATATAAGTATTTATACAAGTATTATACCAAGTATTATACCAAGTATTATACAAGTATTTAGATAAGTATTATTCAAGGGTTTATATTTTATAATTATATAAGTCTTGTACAAGTATAATATAAGTATAATTTGAAAGCTTGAACAAATATTGTGCAAATATAGGAGATACTTGCACAACTCTCTCTCATGTTCTCTGCTAGTTCTAGTAGCAGCTAGGAACCTAGTGTTTTCTCAAGGCAAATTCTTTCTATTAAATACCAAGGCATTACTTAATTCAAATGGCATCACTTTATAAGCAAATGTGCTCCAATTTGTAGTAAAAGTGGTCTTCAACTAAACCTCTTTTGTAATTTTTACTTGATTATAATCCAAAAATCCGTACAAAAAGAATAATGTTCATGTCCAACTACTACGTCTAGTATCTTATTTGTAAAAGGTAAAGGAAAATAATCCTTTGAGATAGCCACTTTTAGTTTACAAAAATCTTGACAGATTTGAATTTTTCCATTGTTCTTTGGTACCATCACAATCGGTGAAATCCATTCACTATACGAGACTGAATATATAAAGCCCATGTCTAAAAATTTATCTATTTCCTCCTTGACTATGAGAGAATATTTTGGATTAAGATGGTGTTGTCTTTGACGAACTGGTATAGTTTCTTCTTCTAAGGTAATTCGATGCTCACAAACTTTAGCAACAATATCTTTTAAATCCGCATAAGACTAAGCAAAAGCAGATTTATGATTTAGAAAGAATTCTTTCCAATTTTTGAGTTCTATACCCGTAATATCGGTGAATACTTTGATAATCTAGGATGTTTCATTGGAGCCCAAATTAATAGATTGATATATAGATTCTTCATTAATTCCCTGTTTGATTTGCCCCTCCTGCTCTGAATCCTTCATATGGTCCGATAAATTGGACTTATCCAATTCTGGTTCCAATATACTGACTTTATTTATCGCATGATTATTCATCTAGACTTCGATGACATCATCAGAATTCGCTTCATCCTCCTAATACAAAAAATATTCCCTTAGTCCTCTATACTGGTATAACACGCCTTGCTTCCGCATGTAAATTGGGTCCTTACCAACTTACATCGCATTATTAATTTCGTCATATTTTGCCTCAGATTGGCCCTCATTATCAAATATTACTTCTGTGCCCATAATTTGAGACTCTCTATGATATTGAACTGGATATATTTATAAAACGATCTTGTCACTACCCTCCCGAATAGTTAATGTTTAGCGATCCCAATCGTTCCTAGCTTTGGCTTGATATAGCTACGACTGACCCAATAAGATTGAATATGATAAAGTAGAACTCTGTAATCGAAAAAAAATATAATCAATTTCACATGTAATTCTTGCAATTACGATATTAATACTGCGTAAGATATCCATTGGTTTTATCCTACTATGATCTGCCATTCTCAATACCAATGTCGTAGGTAATAATTCTTTTAAATCCAACTCCTCTATTAAATCAGCGTTCATTAAGTTCACACTAGAGCCACCATCTACTTGAACTCCAGGAATGAGAATACCATCAATTGATACATCAATAGTTGTTGCTCTCGGATCGGGATTCAAACTAACCTCATGAATTTCTTTATTACAAATTCTATGTCATATTAATGAGGAATTTAATGTAGAACAACATTGTGGCGCAACTGCTAATAATTGATTTATTATAATAGAAGATTTAATTTCATCCAAATCTTTCATAATATTATATGGTTTCATATTGGCAATGATTCCTAAGGCCCTCTTCTTTTTCATGAGTTTCAATTTGATCCCTTGAGATAATTTTCTTATGGAGTTTGGAATTAGAACTGCTGAATGGACTTTGTCAGAATTCTTGTCCATAAGCGAATCTTTTAGTGGATAAGATGGCTCCAAAAACTTTGCAGAAATTGATACTAGTTTAGATTGTACCAATATCTCGGGCTTAGGAACACCTTCAAGTTGCACAGACAAATTGGATCTCAACGTTGGTAATATCTTTGGTACAGGTATTAGATTTGAAATACCATCCATTGATTTAAATTGATCTACTACAACTAGCACTCCCAATTTTTGAATTGGATCTTTCTCTTTTTATTGGGACTGAGTAAGTACTATATGGACGCATTCCACCCGATTTATTAGAAAATCTTGTAGAACTCGAATATTATCCTCTATCTTACTTTGTAGCTGGATAGGTTGATTTTGGGTATTAACATTAAATGGAGCATTGTATTGCTAGTAAGTGTGTCCAGATTGCTTATAATTTCCACATATTGGAGCATAATCATCACTGGCTCTAAGATTAGGACATTCACTAGTATAATATCTTATCTGCTTGCAACAATAGCATCAGAGTGGTCTTCTTCCTCTTCCATCAAGAATATGAGGCGTCTCAATTGATATGTATCAATTAAGCTTGTTCCAGGTTGGATGGATAAAAGATCTTGGCCGACCAATTGGTATTATAGGATTTAAAATTAGATTCTAAATAGGTAGATATTGAGTATGTCTTTATTGATTTTGCTGATTTTGTACAAAACCTTGAGAATTGGGATCATCTTCTTGGTTATACTCAAAATTTTAAAAATTATAGAAATTTCTATTTTGTTTAATAGAACGATTCCTGTTCTAGCCAAACTTATTTTCTATCTGAACTTGATTAACATCCCACGAAGTTGATTGAATCATGGTTTGATTTCCAAACTATTGTTGCTTTCTTAAATTCCAAAAATTGGTGGTTATATGCTTACCTCCACAAAATGTACATTGCACAGTCATTTGGGATAGTAAAGAACATTCCGTTTTTAGATGGCCTTATCCCTTACAATTACTACATCAAATATTGAGGCGCATATTAGTCAGTTTATGCCTCTTTTTCTTATCTTTTGCCAGATTAACAACCAATTCATTTATCTTCTTTGTCAAAGTTAACAACAAAGTCTCATTTGGATCCTTTGATACTAGTTCATTAGATAACTCGTTTATAGATATTGGTTTTTGATATGGGGAGTATGGAACTGCAGTTGTTGGTGGTACAGCTTACAATGGAACATCATTTATTATCCCCTACGCATTAGTACTAAGATTTGCGCTATAATCAACTGTTCTTGGATAACTATCCACTGTTTCATTCCAGATTGGCATCTGATATCCTCTTTGAGGTGGAATCATCGTGGCTCCTATAGTTAAGAATCAATCATAATGACATTCTTCCCATACCTTAGCTCGGTCAAGTAAGGCAGCTACACTCGTAGGTTGGGCCTCTTTTACAAACATCTTCAATTCTGGTGGATATAGTCTGTTAACTAATATAGACATAACAAACAAATCCAATATTTGGTTATTTGGCCATTTACGCAAGATATCTGCTACTCGGCCATAATATAACTGCAACGCTTCTTCTGGTACCATTCTGCTATTCATTAATCTTTTTTTAAGACGTTCTTTGAATCTTATTGGTTAAAAATGAGTCAAAAATGTATTTTTCAATGCCTCCCAATTAGGAAATTGTCCCATGGATTGGCAATTATACCATTCAAATGCCGTGTCTTTCAAGGTCACTAGCAACCATCTTAATCAAATATCTTCAATTCTACCATTATTGGCTACACATGTAGTCAAGAATTGAGACAAGTATTGATTTGGATTGACTCGTGGCAGATCTCTATAGATAGGTAATGGAGCTATGCTAGTTGTGCGATCATCCATTGCACCCATTTGTACCGTAATTGGTACTTCCGGACCCCCCGTCGCCATTGAAGGTGACAAAGTTCTACTCACTTCCTTATTAAAATAAACGTTGCCTCCTCCAAATATCTTTTTTGAACTTCTAGGCCTCCACAATTTGCTATTATTATCTACAAATAATTTTATTGATTGAAGTTGAGGTGAAAATGATGGATTTTGAAATATACTGAATTGCCCCTTACTAACAAGCAATACATGCCCTTTTGAAGAACTACTCTTGCTAGAATCGGCTATATTCACTATTGAAAAAGTATCCAATGGAGTACTTAATTCTTCTGTACTTCGTTCTCTTTCCGTTAATAGGCTCAAGAGATATACTGGGCTATTCGTCAAATTACTCGTAAGTATTTTTGGCAGTTTCTTTAACGGTATATATGTCTGAAATATTAAAGATCTTTCATATTTTGGATATGTTTGGATGTGTTGATAGACATGCAACCATGGTTTAATCCAACTCTGTTGACGCTTCTTTTTTACCTTCCATTCTTGCTCGTCCCGTAACAAATTTCTTACTTGCGCTCTCTTATCTTCTTTTTGATTGACGCATTTTTCTCAGAGCAATGTTCTCATTTTTATTAACCATAATCTTTCATCATCTGTTATTGATATTGCTTTCCATCACTAATTTAACTACACATTTGGTAGTTAATTCCTAACACTCAATACTATTGTCAATCCCCGACAGCGGTGCCAAAATGTTATTTTTTTCGTTTCACTTACTCTACCAATACTGCCTAGAATAAACCTATAAAGGGAGGATTTGAACTCAAAGAGAGACTATTTGCATTGAATTAAATTATTAGGGTCATACAACTAACCACCTTCTGAACATTAGAGTCCAATGCACTTGTACATGCTTTTAAAATAACGTCGTCCACTCTACTGATTTTGCTATTTCGCAACCAAAGATAAACTTTGTGATACAATCCTCCACAAATTCTCCTATTATAATCTGCTGTCTTCTTTCAAGCTCATAACAACAATCGGCAATGTTGCACCATCTCTATAGATTACATACGCCCACTTCACTCTCTAATTACTGAAAATAATTCCTCACCAAAAACGACTTGTAGAAAAAATCGTTTCTCTAATATTCTCCTTTATTGCTCAACTCTCACAATCAATACAGCATAATATTCTCATTCACAATCAAACTACATTGACATATCTGGTCTTCGACCGCCAATTCGCCACAACGAACTCACGCATCAAACAATTATAATTTTTTATTCATCTACATATATAAAATTTTCTATTTTATTATTATACTTCACCATTGATATGATATAACCAATTGGAATGTAATCCGGATTCTCCACTATAGTCTAACAAAAAAAAACAAAAGAGAGAGGTAGCACCAAGCTTATTCCAGCTCAGGACTATCACAGTTTGGCCCCAACTCAATTCTTTCGCACCAAATCAATTTATACTTATCCCATCTATGTTAACTACTACACAACCGATGATAACTACTTTTTCTAACTTCTTCATCCATTCTGTCTTCTAAATTGGCCATTCATCAATTATTTATCTATTTTTAATCCTACCAACAATGTATCGTAAATCATAAAATTCCTACCCATTCTATAATAGGTGATTGAAGACATTGACAAATAACAAGAAATGATGTGGAAGAAGGAAGACCATAGAGTCCCAAGTTTTATACCAATCTACGCCCAAAATATGAATAAGTTTTAAAAACATCCTTATGAGATTGTGAAAAATTAATCTCAACCTACAACCTATTATCTTACATCTTTAGAGATTAGACTACCACCTAGCCTTCTAGAATTGACATATCCAGAGGACATGAATAGATGGAAGGAAGAATTTAAAAAAGAAGTTTTTTAAAGTCCAAGGAGATTTAAAAACAAAATGACACAGTAGATAAAGACCATGCAAGAACAAATGGCTTTTTTAGTTAAGGGCCAAAATCCAAACTAGAATCCACCTCCCATAGAATCTAATAGGCATACTTCAGGGTTGTAGTATACTCAATGTAATCAACCAGGATACACTAGCCAATTTTGTTCAAACTTGCAAAATTACCAATATAATCTTAGCTGGCAATAATCCTATATTATACCTCATATGAACGAAGGAAACTCAAGGCTTAACATTCATCCAAAAAATCGTGAAAATTCTAATCAGAGCTTTAAAAATCAATCACGACAATGGCAAGGGGTGTATCACCTTTGTAATAAAAGGCACCTATCTGATAATTGTTGGATAGAAAATAAAGCAATATGTGGAAATTATGGAAGAATCCATCCTATAGAGGTATGTAGGCAAACCAATAAGGTAGTCCCCTTGAAGTTCCTATAAGGAAATTATCATCAACAAGCCCAAGATCAATTAAAAAAGATAAGAAATCCTAGTTTTGATAATCCTTTAAAACCTCCAAATCTATTGTATAATTATAATAATAATCATCAAAACCAACATCATCTTTCAAGTTTAAATATTAAGCAAGGATTCATCTCTCTAAACATTGGTCAATCTCAACATAGCCAACAATATGATGGCCAAGGTTCATAAGGTGTGAGATATTTAGAAATATCAAATGAAGAAGAAGGCTTTCAATCTATTAGGGATCAACCTTCATCTTCTCAAATCAACTACATTTCACATGAAGAGGTTCTTGAGAGGGCTAAAAAACTCCCTAATATACCAACCTTGGAAATTATGCCAAGGTCTCGATACACTAGTCTTCTCCTTTCTACTTCAATTGATAATAAAAATATTTGAGAAGATTCTCTTCACTTTTCAAATTTAAATGAAGCCACAAAAGAGGCAATGGATAGTTTAAGAGATTCTAAAGAAGTATCTCAAGTCCTTGAATTCAAATCAAGTAGATTTTTAAGAAACTTGAAAGAAAACATCTAAACAGAGGAATTTCTTTCTAAGGAAGAATGGAAAAGGACCTAGAGTTTCTAATTTTGAATTTAATTCTTCACCTCAACTTAAAAAAGAGAATCAAATTGGATCATATGTTATATGGGAGGATTTAAAGAAAATCAATACAGATATTATAATTATTCAATTTTTGGAAGTTTTTCAATAATAAAAAAGAGCTTTAAAATAAGTCATTCTATTAACAAACATCAAAGGTCTGAAACAAAAATCTAAGCTCATATTAGAACTATTCAAGGATCACAAGAAATAAAGACAATTGAATTGAAGGTATCTATAGTAGATAAAATTATAGCTTATACTATTGTAGATGGAAGTAGTGATTTGAATATTATGCCAGTGAGAATTATAAAAAAATTAGGACTTAGTATCATTGGACCTTATCTTTTTGTGATCAATATGGCTAATCAAAGCTAAGATATGCCTTTGGAACAAATTAATGGTTATAGAATGATAACATGAGGTGAAAAATATTCCTTCATCTTTCATGTGATTTACATGCATCCTAGCAAAAATTCATATCTATTGTTTTAGATAGACCTTGATTAAGGACAATTAATGCAAAAATTGATTGAGGAGGTAAGAAGCTCCATATTATCTATGGACCACCCGCAAACCTGACTAAAATCCTTATTCAATCCTAAAGATTAGCTTTAGTCCAAATCTCATCTCATTCTTCAAAAAATAAGATTTTGAATCCACAACCATAGAAGGAATTTAAGGAGAAGGTTAAATTTGCTGATTTGATAGCAAAGAAGGTGGTTCACTTAAGTATTGTTCAACCAATTCCATTTGGATGTATGGGCCCTGGACTATACGACTAAGAGGATAATAGAGAATTCACAAAGTGATTGAAAAATCATCCTACTTCAAGTGCGGATGAGATCATAAGTATTAACTTCATAGATGGTTTTACCACTTGACAAAACAATAAAGAAGGAGGAAATTAACAACCCTAGTAGATGATATTAATTATGAAAATGTCTTTGAAGTGAACTTTGATGGCACTCAAGTTCATGAAATAGATGACTTAATAGAAGAAAACAACCTTATTCCACCTTTACAATTTAAACAAATTTCTAGTGGTCTTACGATTGGCCAACTACCCACAAATATCAAATGATTGATATAAAGGACTCACAGAGCAATCTCATGTGCATAACCTTGACTACAAATTAATGGATGTATCTTTTGAGAATGAAGATCCAAAATTAATTAAAATTAGAGTTCAATTGACAAATAATGAGTTGTCAAGATATAAGTCATTAATTATAGAATATAAGGATGTATTTATTTGGTCTTATAAAGATCTTAAGGGTATACTTCTCAAAGTAGCCCAACATTGTATTCCACTTCTTTTTAATTCAATTCCTGTGAGACAAAAAAAATAAAGAATGAATCCTAATTTACAAATAATTGTCAAAGACAAACTAGAAAAATTTCTCATAGCTGGATTTATTCAACTCCTAGAGATTATGGATTGGGTCTCACCAATGGTGTTAATTAAGAAGAAGAATGGAAAATTTTGAGTGCGCATAGATTATAGGAAGCTTAACAAGTGCACCCAAAAGGATCACTTTTTCCTCCCATTTATAAATAGTATTCTAAAAGAGGTGGCTGAACACAAATTATATATATTTATAGATGGATATTTAAGTTACAATCAAATTTCTATAGTCCCAAAGGATCACCACAAAATAGCCTTTACTACACCTTAAAGCACCTTCATCTATGTGGTCATATCTTTTGGACTTTGCAATGCTCCTTTAGCATTTCAAAGAACAATATCATATACCTTCTCAGACTTATTATACAAATCAATGACAATGTTCATTGATGGTTTTAATATCCAATCTTCTAAGACAACACATCATCATTGTATAAGATCTTGTCTTCAAACATGTAGAAAAATTAGAATTGCTTTAAATCCTAATAAAATATTCTTAGCAATTAAAAGAAGAATCCTACTAGGATATGTAGTATTAAAAAATAATAGAGAATTGGACCCAAAGAAGGTCAAGGTGATTATAGAATTAAATCCTCTTTCAACAGTAAAGGAGGTACAAAGAACCTTGGGGTACATTGGATGGTATCAAGAAATAATACATGACTATGCTACCATCTCCATACCCATTACTAGACTTCAAAAAAAAGATGTGAAGTTTGAATGGAGTGAAAAATGCTAAGAGGCATTTGACATTCTGAAGTCAAAGTTTAGCACATATCTTATTATAAGATTGCCAAATTGGTCATTACCTTTCCATGTGCTTTGTGATGCTTTGTCTGTGGCAATAGGAAGCACCCAGTGTCAAGCAAGTGGAGAGAGAAGCAAGGACTATCCCATAGCCTTTGCTAATAGATAATTAAATCCTGCAGAAAGAAATTACACTACTACGGAACAAGAATACTTGACCATGGTTTTTTCTATCAAGAAATTTAGATATTACCTCTTTTCAAATCCAATAGTATTTTTTGTAGACCACATGGCAATCAAGTATCTTGTTATTAAGGCAAAATTGAATAGTAGACTAGCAAGGTGGATACTTCTATTAGAAGAATTTGATCATACTATAGAATACAAATCAAGAAGGATGCACATGCAAGCCGGTCACTTATTCAGGTAGTCAGCACAAATTGGTGAAGTTCCAATTGATGATACCTTAATAGATGAAAATCTATTTGTTGTTTCAACCACCTCCATTTGATATGAATTAATTATCAAATTTTTAACCATCCAAATCTTACCTTTTTATTTATCTAAAATAGAACTTTGATAGATCCAAATTAATAATAGATATTTTGCCATAATTGGTGGCAAATTATTTCAACACAAAATAGATGGAATATTAAGAAGGTGTATAATGGAAAAAAAAAATGCCTACAATTTTATTGGCATGCTAAAATAATGCATGTAAAGGTCATTTTTCAGGGACATTGACAGGACAAAAAATCCTTAGAGTTGCCTATCATTGGCCCATTTTATTCCAAGATGCCCATAGGTATACAAAAACATGTGATGCATATCAACAATATGCTAGAAATGACCTTCAAATGAACTTACCTCTCCAAAAGTCCTTACCTTTAATTCCATTTGAAAAATGAAGAATAGATTATACTAGAGAAGTTCATCCTAATTCTACAAGTGGAATGAAACACATAGTGGTAGCAATCAAATATCTTATGAAGTAGGTTGAAGCAAAGGTAGTTAAGACCAATAATGTTAAGCAAGCAACTAAGTCCTTTTATAAGCAAATTATCACTAGGTTTGGATGTCCAAAAATTCTAATTAGAGATAAGGAAAAGAATTTTTTGAACAAAGTAATAGAAGACTTGTATTAGGGACATATACTTCAAAAGTTCACAGAACCTTTTAGGACATTTTAGAAGCTTTTTGAAGTAATGAAAGTCAGTTGAGGAGCTTCCTAGTTGGTGAAAGTTAGTCAAGAAGCTTCTCAATTAGTAGAAAGAGCTCAAGAAGCATCCCATCTAATTGAAGGAGCTCAAGAAGCTTTCCAGTTGGTAGATCTGTTTGAGAAGCTTCTAGGTCTGATGGTAGTTGCTCAGAAAGCATCCTAGATAGGAGTATATATAGGGATCGAGACTAAATGATTCTTCAGTCTTGACAATGTATCTCTTTGAGTTCTAACTCACCTTTCTTAGTATTGTTTGTGTATTTATCTGTTTAATCTAAGTTTTTATTGATTTTCTTCTGGAAATCTTGTTCTAGTTTCAAGTTCTTTATTTTGTATTCTTGTGTCCTTGACAGTTTGTTGAGACTGTCCACATCTTCAATTTCACAATTGGATCCTTCTTGTTAGGGAGTGGATTATCCTTCTACTTGAAGGTATATCAACGCTTTAGAGGTTGCAGATTATCCTCCTTTAAACTGATATCTTCTTCATTACAATATTAGAGCTTTGTCCTTCTTGTGAGAAAGTGGATCACCCCTCTTCTTGAAGGTCTTGAGTGTCTTAAAGGTTGCGGATTATCCTCCTCTAACCCAATATTGCCTTCTTTTAGATTCATTTTTTCTTTCTCTTAGAATGGCTCAAGGCCAAGATATTAATATAATTAAATCTTTTGAGTCTAAGTTAGATGCCATTATAAGTACTCTTATTATTTTATTTGCTAGGATTGTGGAGATTGAAGGGATTATTGTAAAGCTTTGTAACAATACAACAACTAAAGTATCACAATCTAGACTGCATCTATCCCCAACTTCTATGCTTGAGGATGCAGTACTACCTATATTATGTCAAAAAAATCTACTTGTTCGACAACGTAAGGAGCCTTGAGTTAATCTTTCGAAGAAATATCATGGGACGCGTTCAAAGTTTAGAGGATTTGTCAATCAAATTTGATTGATAATAGTTCTATAACCTCATACTTATCCGATGGAAGAATCACAAGTTGGATTGGTTGGTACCTTACTTATGGGACAAGCACTATCATGGTTTGCTCCCTTATTTGAAAAAAGATCATTAATTTTGAATAATTTTGAAGTTTTCATAGAATCATTTGTTGAAGCTTTTGGAAAACATAACAAGGCTCAATGGGCAATAACTAAGATCCGAGCATTACGGCAAGGGGCATGCTCTGTATCAATATAAGTATCTAATTTTAAATAATTAGTATGCAATATCAATTGAAATGAAGAAGTTCTAATGAGCCAATTTTATTTTAGATTAAGAGATGATGTGAAGGATTTATTATTATCACTTTCGGATCCACAATTGCTCAATGAAGCCATTAGCCAAGCCATAAAATGTGATAACTGATTGTTTCAATGTCAACAAGATTAATGTTTGTGGGCTCCGATAAGACAATATGTAATTTGATATACCCGTGGTATATCAACAAGTACTTTGAATTCACACTCAAAGATAGAAGATGTACAATCTGATGCAATATGATTTAAATTTCTTAGCCCATAAGAAAAGAAGCATCAAATGTAAGAATGTTTGTACCTATATTGTAGCGAGGAGGGCTATAAGGTTGGCAATTGTCCAAAAAAATAAAATCAACACGTTGTCATGGTGAGAGTCTTAGCCCTAAGAAACACTGGGTCTTTTTTGCCTCTAGTTTCTCAAGTGCAAGATGAGATTCATAAAGTTCATAAAATTGAAGAATTTATATAAAAACATACTTTATTAATCCTAACATATTCTGCCTTTAGAAACCCGCCCTCAATTTTGCTCATAAATCCTAGGATATCATATCAATTGAAGCAAAATTTAGAGACAAGGTACTTAAGAGAGTAAAGAAGCAAACCCCATAAACCTTTTGATTATAGCTCATGTGGTTAGAGAGAACCATGTTGTCAAAGTAATTCCTCCATGCTGCCTTTGATTCTGGACCCCCTTTGCTTCACACCTTCATTGCTCTTCATTAAAGAAGACCTAAGTGCTGAAATTTGGTAGGCTTATAGCTTATCTCATGTTGTAAACACCCTCCAAATATTGCTCCAAGAGCCTTCTCCAAACTTGAGTTATAGGTTCCATCCTTCTTCTTTAATTTTGCCTTCTAACAACTCTGGATCCGACCACAATTTTCCTCATAACTCCTTGAATATAACTCCAATAGCAATCAGTTTTTTACACAACTTAATAGACCTATATATCTACAAACCCCAACAAATTTTACTCAAAATACTACTCTGATCACAAAGATATGCTCCCTCAAACTTCACTGATTTGGAGATAGACCCCTGTTTTTTTTGAAAGAGCATAACATTTTATTTATAAGACTAATGAGTATCAAACTTACACTCATCTCTTCCTTAGCTTACATAGATCATGTCTATCAAATTTCACACTCAAATTCGTCTCCTAAATCTCTTTATACCCAAAAAAACCCACACACATGCACTGCCCATACAAACCCTCAACCTTGCCTTCACTCTATTTCTCTTTTCATTCAAACCGGTTACAATTTCACTCATAACTCTTTGCTTAGAGGTCATATTTACTTGAGATTTTGACACAAAGTAGTTAACTCTATAAGGAACAAAAACACAAAAAATTTCGCCACTAAAGTCTAAGTGGTTTCCAAGAACCAAGGCCCGAAATTTAGTAACCCTCTCTGCCCTAGTCTTAAACACCTGCAACTTTCACGACTCATATCTCCCTTGATACTTAATCAAAAGACATGAGAATTGTCTCTATGAGTTTCTTATCTTGTCTACTACAAACCTACAAAAACTCGCATCTAAAATCCTCTCTAAGCTTCTTCTACATACAAAAACGTATACTGCCTATCAAAAAGAAATCCTATCTCTCCAAAAAAACTCTCCTCCTTCTTCTTCACGACCCTTCCTTGTCATCTCCCTCCTGGTCTTCTTTATCCTCTTGGTCAAAAAGACCTCTTAGCCCATGTCTTTTCCACTTCCTCAACCTTTTCCTTTTTACTAACTTGAAGAAATTTCACTTTTCAAGGTAAATTTCCAATGTATCTTCTTACTACTAATTTTCTATCAACCTTTCTTCTAATCTTAATCTTTTTATTTTAATGCATTCTTTTATGTTTTTCACACTATGTTTTGATTTACAACACAACAACGTTACCAAAATCAAGAGTGTAATTGTTCAAGAAAACGACAATGTTCAGCCACAATAGGGACCGTGCGGCTAGACAACCCAACATTATAAAACTATTCAGGTTCCTCTCTTTCTACTCAACTTGCTCATTGTTTTATAATTTCTTTGTACTTTGGCCCTCAGAAGCTTCAGACAACTGCCTTGTTAGATTTTAAGGCATCTGCTTGTTTCATAAATAAGGCATTTACTAAGCTTCATAAAATTCTTTTAGTACAAAAATCCAAACCTATTCATATAAAGATAATATATGGACGACCTTTATCCTCGGATAGTATCATCCATGAAACCATGCCTATAGAAGTGTCGTTTAAAAATCACAAAAGCCAAATTATGTTCAACGTTATTAAAACTCTATCGAATCCTATTATTCTTGGGCTATCTTGGTTGAAAAAATATAATCCATCTATAGATTGGAGGTTACAAAGAATAACATTTTTAATAGAGATCCTTGCAAGAAAGATTTGTAAAAAGCTACAAATTGATAAACCTTTATTTGTTGAAGCAAGGACTTTCATAAGATTGGCTGAAGAAATACATCATTTATTATTTATGCAATTTCAATTCTAGAAGATATGATTTCATTGGCAAGTCTTTCAGAGCAGTATAATGAATTTCAAGATATTTTGTGCTCTCTTGCGTCACTTATTCAAGGTCCAAAAATCCTCGACATCGCCCTTATGGACTATTACAATCTTTAATCATTCCAAGATGGTCATGGTCTTCCATCTCAATGGACTTTATTACAAATCTACCGCCATCCAATTCAATAGACAATATCTTTGTAGTGGTTGATCGGCTTACAAAGATAGTTCACTTCATCCCTTGCAAAAAAAACTGCGTCTAATGAAGAAACGGCAAGACTTTTCTTTGATAATATATATTAATACCATGGCTTACGAGATGATATCATATCTGATCAAGGACCCCAGTTCATATCTAAATTTTAGAAATGTCTTTTTAAAATATTGAAGGTACATAATAAACTTTCTTTGGCTTTCCATCCTTAAATTGACGACCAAACAAAATGAGTTAATCAAGTGTTGGAGTAATATTTATAATGTAATATTAATTATCAACAAAATGATTGGATCTCATATCTACCATTAGCGAAGTTTATATATAATAATATTATTTATATTTCAACTCAGCAAATATTATTTTACTCCAACTATGGATATCATCCAAAGCTTGACCTATGGAGCACACCAAGGAATAATAATCTAGCAGCCAAAGAATTTACAAAGCAGCTATCAAAATATCAAACAATCTTGAAGCTTCAATTATAAGTAGCTCAAGATGCTTACAAGATATCTATAAATAAATTTAGGAATCAATCGTCTATTTTTTATATTAGAGATAAGGTATGGCTTCTTCGACAAAATATCAAGACTAAGTGCCCATGCAATAAGTTGGACTATCAAAGGTTGGAGCCATTTTCTATCCATAAACAAATCAATTCAATGACATATTGCTTGGAATTACCATCCGCTATGAAGGTACATCCAATTTTTCATATCTCTCTTTTAGAACCTTATAAAAAATCGTACATTCCAAGAAGAATACAACAATCGCCGTCTAGTGTTGAAATTGAAGACCATGAAGAATACAAGGTTGAAAAGGTACTTAATTTATGGTGAATATGAGACAAATTAGAATATCTTGTCTATTGGCGGGGCTATGACATTAATAAGCATATATTAGAACTGGCTACAAATCTTGCCAATGTGCCTCAAAAGGTACAAAAATTTCATCAACTCTATTCCTATAAACCTAAACGTATTCAATGATAACTTCTTAGTGAAGATTGAATCCACGAAATTCTTATAAAGAGAGGGAGAGTTAAACTAAAGCCTTCATCAATATGTAGTCATCTAAAAAAGAGTAGTAGAAGCAAGCTAGTCACCATGTTAATTCTTCAAGCATTGAGAGAATAATATTCAGAAGATTCATTTGTGACGCAAGCTTCGAATGAACCAGTACAAGTTTCACAGTCTTTAATTGAACAAAGTGAAGACAACACATTTTAGTGCCAGGTACAACCCCGGTTGGATCCATTAAGAGTAAGATCCAACCATGCAAGTCTCAATTCCAATCCTCGAGCTTTAGTAATATTGCTTGAGCTTGAAAAGATGAATCCTTTTAGTCTTAAGATTTTATTTGGAGGATGTTTTGAAGGCCGCAATGAAGATCAAATCCTCAGATGGGACATTTCAATAACAGAGGTAATAGCTCAACGCCATAGGCAATTTCTTCGAGGACCAATAGAACCTATTGCCCAAGAACAGAGAACAAAATACATAGCTTTATTAATACTACGTATTCTTAAATTTTTACATATGTAGTAAGACTGAGCTCCTCTTAGAACTTGTCATTAGAGAGGGGGGTGATGTTAGAAATATATACTTTGGAGGTTCATAGAACCTTTTAAGACATTCTAGAAGCTTTTTGAGTTAGTGAAAGTTGATTGAGGAGCTTCTTAGTTGGTGAAAGTCGCTCAAGAAGCTTCCCAATTAGTGGAAGGAGCTCAAGAAGCATTCCAACTGGTGGAAGGAGCTCAAGAAGCTTCCTAATTGGTTGAAGCTGCTTGAAAAGCTTCTTAATTTAATGGTAGCTGCTCAAGAAGCATCCTAGATAGGAATATATATAGGATTTGAGACTAAAGGGTTCTTCAGTCTTGACAACGCATCTCTTGGAGTTCTAACTCATCTTTCTTGGTATTGTTTATATATTCATCTATTTAATTCAAGTTTTTGTTGGTTTTTCTTTTGAAAATCTTATACTAGTTTGAAGTTTCTTGTTTATATTCTTATGTCCTTGACAACTTAACCTCTCAATTTAAAATTGACCACAAGAAGGCTATTCCTTATCACCTTCAAACCAATGGATATATAAAAAGGGTAAATCAAACCTTAATTAATATCCTTCAAAAAACCATAATAACTTCTAAATAAGATTGGAATATAAAGCTATCTGTAGCCTTGTGGGCTTATAAGACCATGTTTAAGGTGGCTACTCAAACCACTCTATTTTCCTTGGTTTATGGAATAGAAGCCATTTTACCAATTGAATTTAAAATCCCTTTTTTTTTAATTACCTTGACAAAAAGATTGTCAAGTAAATAATCTTTGATGGATAGATTGGAAAGTTTAGAAGGTCTATATGAGGCTAAGAGATAGAGTGTTCAATACACAGAGGCAATACAAAGAAGAAAGAAAATTGCCTTTGATAAATGACACAAGATCAGATTACTTAGAACTAGCATGTTGATCCTTTTACAAGATGCTAGGAGATTAGATTTCCTAAGAAAGTTTGATGCTTTATGGTTGGGCCCTTATTTATTAAAACAAGTCTTTCCAAACATTTTAGTTTAATTACAAACACTGAACCGGAAAAGATTTTCTTACTAAAACTTCTGGGAATAGATGTAAGGAATATAGAGTGTGATTTTTATTATACACTAAAAGAAAATACCTCATCTTTATGTTTATTTTTATTCAAGGCCTAAGAAAAAATCAGAGTCATCAAAACTTAATGAAATCAAGAGGATGAATATTGGAGTTTAAGAAAAGCAATAGATATATTTATTAGTCTTTTCTTCTCTCAAAATTTAGTCTCCTTCATGATACAATCAAGTATATTCCAAATAAGTAAAGAAGATATTTTAATTAGATCCTCATATTTTTTGAGTGTTAATATATATATATATATATATATGTATATAGTACAATTTATAACTTGTACTTGATAAACATTCAAGGGAAGTAGAAGTGTTGGTCACAAGAGAGGTTGTTAATAAAGCATCTGAGGTTTGAATCTGGTTGGAAAAATGATTTATCCCAATGAACTAGTGTTAGTACAGGAAAAGATCAACCTTGACACCCAAAGGATATATAGGCCTTAGAGAGTTGATACTAAAATCTTCTCATATTCAAAAGGAATCTAAAAATATTACCTTTTATTTTCTATTTTTTATCTTTTAGCTCTAATTTCTTTCTCTATAATCACTAGTTCTTAGGTTAAATTTAATTTTTTTAATCTTCTTTGTTTAATTCTATAGAATAAAATCTATTTTAATTCCTTTAGATTAGTAGTAATTTATTCATTATTATTTTAGATAGTTATTAAAAACTTCTCTAGAAAAATCTTTTTTTTTTATTCGATAGCATTTTTGAGAAGATAGTTCTAGATTCTTCTCCTTTGCAAGTTGTCCTAGATGGTCGCCATGTGTGAGTCATTAAATTGGCTCACTAGTTATTTTAGAACAAAAAAATATATTTAAGTGCCAAAATTATAATTATTAGATGAAGATGTATTTAGAAGATACTAAATAAAAGAAAATAATATTAGTGGAGAAGAAATGGACTCTTAGTAAAGCTTGGAGGCAATTATCTTAATTGATTCAATATTTTTTTTTTTTAATTGTAAGAATTAGTATTTAATTATGAAGACCAATGTCTACATTAGCCTTCTATCTTTATATACCACTTATTAATTATATACATATAAATGTTACTTAGTAAGTAGAAGAAGCATGAGAAAGAAATTTCATGTCTTTTTAGTTATTTATATAAAAAATAGAATTTTTAGTAGATTTAAATTGATTTAATTATTATAAAAAATCACCAAGGTAGAATAAAATAGTTTTAAATTGATATTATTAATTTAGAAGTATTATAAAAAAAATTTAAATTTATTTACAATTAATTTAGAATTTATCTAGAATTTTTAGAAGAATTTTTAAGACTTTGGTAAAAAATGAGTTTTACCACCTTGGGAGCCATTATGAAGAATTGGAGTAAGATTTGAAGGCCATACAAGGTTCTTAGGCTAATTGGGTATTTTTGAACACCATGGTGAAGTCAAAATTGAAAAATAATGAATTTTACTAGTAGAAAATAGAAGGACTAGCAGCTAGTATAATTCTTATAGGAAGGGAGGTGCACAAGTCCCATATGGATTGTGGCACCTTAGATGTAGGTAAGAGGATAAGACTAAGGCCTCGTAGCCCCATTAGAAGATCTTTATACACTATTTGTGAGCCTTGGTGAGATTCGAACTCATAATCTTTTAAACAAGTTATCCTTAAGGTAAAAAAATTTTACTTCACTTTTCTATTATTTATCTTCTATCTATAGATTATCATAATTTATTCATAGTAATTTGGAATTATATATTTTTTATATCATTAGAAAGATAAAAAAAAATTATCTAAGTAAAAATATAACTTTGACTTTTCTACTTCTGCTTTTTATTAAGTAAAAATATAGTGAACAGATTGTGACTAGTTTTGTAGTGTACAATTACTCAATTGTAAATATTTTATTTATTTTATGTTGTCCTTCTCCTTCATTGTTGTTTATTGCTCCTTATACTTCATACTACAATTTATAAATAACTCTTAATTAAGGCCACTTAACACTTTGGATTGAGGAGTAAATTTTATCCTCACAACTTTTATTAATGTATTTGCTAGATTCCTGGATGGCTTCCATGTGCGTTGATTAATATTATATATGTGCCAATATACAAGATATTTCAGTTGATTTCAATGCCACCTTAAATCTAAAATCTCATTGATCTCAAATTCTTCATTGTTGTCGACTTCAATAACAGGCGGTGGTATTTGTATTCTTCCTTATATATCCACTCTCTTATATGGCTCGAATAGTGACACATTGTCATACTGTAATTGCTTACAATATGTAAAATCCACTCAAAATGCATAATATGTTTATAGTTTTAGATATGTATTAGAATGATTAATAAAATAAATTAAAGGAAGTTGGTGTAAGAAAGTTTATTTTAGATTTTTACTTAGTTTGATTATGGGATTTAAATTACATAGATCTAAATATTTAGTATGAAGCCTTGAGAGAAGGTGGGAGCCTAAGGATGATAATTTAAGCTAATAGGAGGCTAATTGAGAGGGATGAAATCAAGGCATGGTCGGATGAAGGCAAGGAATGGAGAACTTCATCCCTATTAGTCGAATACCATGCCCAATGGGCTTTGAAGAGGCTGCCTGTGACCTTAATAAGGGTTTCTGTGACCTCAAGGAAGCCATTCGAAAATCAAAGACTAGGATTACAAAGCTTGTTTTTTGAGCTACAATTTTGGTGTAAAAATTGAGGGATTTGGAGTTTTAATGAGGGAGGAGTAGGCGCTTGAATTCAGGGTGTATAAATTGTATCTACTATCACTCTTGTGCAGATTGAAAGAGTTGTATAAGAACTTTTGGAGATCGGAAGGTGCGGCTAAAGAGGTGATTTCAAGCTCTACATCTAATGTAGAAAAATTACTACATTTAAAATTTTGAAGAAGGAAATATTGGGAGTCAAAGATAGCAGATCAAATTCTAAGGTAGTAAGTAGATTGTTTTATTGATAGTGATGGGGTTTGCCATATCTTGAGTTTTTGGACGAATTTTTGTCTCAAACTTTCTAAGAAGGTGTATTATTATGCTAAAAAGCTATATGTCAAAGTTTTATAGCATTTGGACTTTTAGATTGTGAGATATAAAGAATTTAGTACATAGGTGTTTGTAAATAAGGGTTTGAAACTACTATTAGGATTTATACGATATCTAAAGATCAATAAATAATCAACAATTGAAACTTATTGTGCTAGTTGTTAAGAGCACATCAATACTTCATATAGATTTGGAGTAGATTTAGACAGTTAGATTAAAAATTATGGATTATTGAAGTTCAGCAAAAATTCCCTTCTTACGGGGGAATGAGGGTTTAGAGTATTTTGTTATGTTTTGAGTGGTTTGACAAAATAATACTTGTGTATTGGGTGTAATAGCCCTATTTAGATCTCTTTTATATAAACTTGGAGATTTTTATTATACTTGGATCTTGCTTGAGTAATTAGTGGCAGCCAAAAATCCAATGCTTTCTTGAGGCAAATTCTCTCTACCATGACAACATGGAATATATGATGGATCTTCATAGATTTTAGTAGACATAATCGATAAGCAATTGAATTGATTTATTCACAAATTAAAAAAGATCCAAGCCTATAATAATCCAGCTTGTTGCAAAGACGGATAGTCTTGATATTATGACAAAGTAACCATATCTTATCGCCCATGTGGAATAACGGTTGTTCCTTGCAATAGATATTTGTATTGATTTTTTGTCGTTCTTGAGCTTTTTTTAATTCTGCCATCATTGTTATATGTAGCTTTGATAAACAATTCGCCAAATCTTCTGCCACAGGATTATCAGCTTTTGAAAAGTTAAAAGTATCAAATCGTAGATGTTAACCGTAATTTGCAAAGAATAGAGTTTGTTGAATAGAAGAATGTACCAAATTATTATAAGCAAACTCTGCCAATGGCAAAAGAGTTGTCCAATTATCTTAATGGTATTTGATGGTACATCTCAAATATTACTCCAAAACTTGATTTACTTGTTCCGTTTGTCCATCAATTTGAAGGTAGAAAGCTAAGGATAATTTTATATCCACCTTCAATATTTTAAAAAGAGTCCTCCAAAACCTTGATATAAATTGTGTTCCTTTATCTGATATAATATCCTTTGATAGTCCATGATAGGGATAGATATTATCAAAGAAGAATTTAGTTATTTCTTCACCTATAATAGATTTTGTACATGGTACAAAATATGCCATCTTGGTAAAACAATCTACAATCACGAATATAGAGTTATATGAACTTCAATTGGAAAGATCTATGATAAAATCCATAGAAACAATAGATCAAGATTGTTCTGGTACATGTAATGGTTGGAGAAGTCCGTGAGGTCGATGACAAGGAATTTTTCATCTTGAACAAACATCATGACTGTACAAACTCTTTAACAACCTTCCATATTTGAGGCCACCAAAAATCTCTTGATATTAGCTCCAAAGTCTTATTAAATCCAAAATGCCCTATTGTAGGGAAGTTGTAACAAGCTTCTAGAACACTTAGTCATGCTGCGCCCTCTAGAATATATAGGCCTCCTTCAAAATAAAAAAAATCATTCTTGAACTCAAACTTGAAAGTATCATGAGACTTAAATAAATTATTCTTAATCTCATAGACAAGAAGGTCTGAAGACATCATTGATTGGATTTGTTTAATAAAAGTTGAATCAATAGTCAATATTGATTTCATTGCTCAAAGATGAAATTGCTCTAGCTTCAAGAGGATCGTTCTTTGTTGATCAAAAGATGAATCTCTTTCTTTTGATACAAGATAAGAATGTCTAAAAAGAAAAATAGACAAACCTTATTGTTCACTTGGCCGATAGGTGATAATAAATTCAAATCTTGACAAAGACATGCTTCAACGAGCTTGGTGATGATTCAATACATGCACAAATATGAAATACTTGAGGTTCTTATAATCCGTATATATGGTCATTAGATTCGAAGCACCTTCAAGATAGTAATGCTATTCTTGAAAAGAATCCACAATTGTAAGAAGTTTTTTATTATGGATTTTGTAATTGATCTCTATAGTTGAAAATTTCTCGTAATAAAAAGTTACTATGTGAAGTTTGTCATCTTCTCCCATTTGTGACAATACTGCCTCCAAAGCAAAGTATGAGATGTTTGTTTCTATAAAAAATATCTTAAAAAAGTCAACATGATACAAAATTGGTACAGAAATAAAAGTTATCTTTAAATCCTTGAACGATGCTTCTCTTTCTTTATTCTACTTGAATTTGTCCTTACAAGTTAAACGTGTAAGTAGAATTACAACTTAAAAAAAATTCTTGATAAAAATTTGATAAAAATTCTAAAAAACATTACACATCTATTATTATTTTTGGAATCTTCTAATCTATAATTGTTTGGACTTTCTAGAGATCCATTTTGAGACCATCATTTAAAATGATGTATCCTAAGAAGTCAACTTAAGTACTGTGAAATACACACTTTTCCATCTTAGCATATAACCATGTATATCTAAGTTTTTGTAAAACACAACAAACATGAATTTTATGTTCTTTTGTATTCTTAGAGTAGATTAAAATGTCATCTAAATAAAAGACAACAAAGTCATCAAGAAATTCAAAAAAAATGGCATTCATAAGATATTGAAATGCAGCTAGTGCATTGTGAGTAAAAAATTCTTTGCTTCATATTAATTAATTTTAAAAAAAAATTAAAATTAGAAAAATTAAGAAATTTAGAATTAGACAGGTAAATTAGAAGTAATAGGACTGATTAGTAAAGATAGTAGTAGAGAAGATAAATAAGGACTTGAAAATAATTAAAAATAATATATATATATATATATATATATATATATATATATATATTTATAATAATTGCTTGATAATGGATCTTGATGGCCGTTGATCGTGGCATTAGTAAAGAATGCATGCGGGGCGAGATCCTCGTGCAACATGAGAGAAGTTAGGGCGGCGAGCGGGGAATAGTCGTAGCATTGTTTTTTTTGGATGAAGAATTTCCATGCTCTGAAGGTCGATGCAAGATGACATTCAGATCTTGAATAGGTAGGCAGATTTGCCAGTGAAGGATAGTATAGTGAGGAAGATCATAGTAGAATTAGTGATAAAGAGATTGGTAGAAGGAATTAGAAAGATTACGAGGAGAGGAGGCAGAGCACTATTGGAGGAGAATTAAGTAGATCAAAAAAATTGGTATCGATAGAGAATAAAGGAAGAGGATGAGAGAAGGGTACATAGCCGGAAGGAGGTTGCAAAGTGTTAGTAGTAGATTAGGAGAAATCACTTTGATAAGCAAGATAAAGATTGTGAGGAGCAAGAGTGGAGCTACAAGGGGAAGTGAACAAGATCAAGAACAACATCGTTGGACGGTGACTAGGGACGTAGTTGTAGAGCGGCATCGACGGTAACGAGATCGATATGTGGATATACACTATGATAGCAAAGGATGAGAATAGCAAGAAGGAGCTAGAATAGTTGTATGAGCAAGGCATTGAAGCTCTGGAGCTGATCAAAGAAAAGCAACATGTTGGAATCCTAGTCACTTCACCAATATTAAGATGATGCTTGAAATTCTCCCTTCTTTTGAGATAATGTGATGTTATTAGGCTACCAAGAGAATCAATCTGATTGCTTGAACTTATGTGGTGATACGAAATTTTTATGAAGCGCAGAAGCGCTGCCAAAATTTGGCTGAACCTTGTAGTGATGCTATGTCTATGAAATTTGGTAGTTAGCTCTTAAGTGTTTAATTGCCTTATATTTCCGCAATTTGCATATATAGAATCTCGGCTAAGTACTGCAATTATCGAGCTCTTAGTTGCATGAATCAACTTGTTTTGTTATAGTCAACTAAGGAGTTAGTGAATGAGCCTATGGAATTTTGGTTAATCAAATTTTGGCTGGGTTAAAAGAAATAATCCGCGGAAAAAAAAAATCAAAAAAATCAAAAAAATTAATAGAGAGTGAAAGAAAGAAAGAAAGAAATAAAATCAAAGAATTTTTAAATTAAATTAAATAAAAAAAAAAAATTAGAAGAATAATATTAAAATATTAAAAAAATAATATTTAAATAAATAAAATTAAAAATTAAAAAATTAAAAATAAATAATAATAATAATAATAAAATAAAAATAATTAATATACTTTATAAATCAACTAGTTAGATATTTGAATATGCCAATATTGCATAAGTCTATTAAATTTCAAGTTGAGTAACTGGACTCAATTATGGAGGTGTAAGTTAGATTTAGCCATTAGATTACAAACAAAATGGAAGGTGGTAGGATTGAGCTTACATAAATGGTGCGTTTGTCGGGAGCCAACTTTGAGGTTGATACTTAGGATTAGTATTTTATATTTAATTTTATGTGAAGGTGTATAGAAATAATTTGTATGTGAATTTTAAATTAATTGGAGGAAAGAAGAGAGTCATGGAGTAGAACTGGTGTAGAAGTGAAGAGTTAGTTGGGGTCTGACTAGAAGGAGTGGTGTCGTGGTAGAGAGAATTTGCCTCAAGAAAGCGCTAGGCTTCTGGCTGCCACTAATTACTCAAGCAAGATCCAAGTATAATAAAAACTGTCAAATTTATATAAAAGAGATCTTAATAGAGCTATTACATCCAATACATAAGCCTTTTTTCATCAAACCACTCAAAACATAACAAAACACTTTAAACCTTCATTTCCCTGTAAGAAGGGAATTTTTTCCAAACTTCAATAATCCAAAACTTTTAATCCAACCGTCCAAATATACTCTAAACTTATATAAAGTATTGATGTAGTCTTTACAACTACCATCACAAATTTCAACCGTTGATTCATTACCAATCTTTAGATATTGCCAAAATCCTAATAGCAGCCTCAAACCCTTGTTTACGAACACCCATGTACTAAATTCTTCATATCTCACAATCTAAAAGTCCAAATGCTATGAATCTTTGATTTATAGCTTCTTAGCATAATAACACACCTTTTTAGAAAGTTTGAGATACAAATTCATCCAAAAAACTCAAGATATGGCAAACCCCATTACTATCAATAAAACGGCCTACTTATTGCCTTGGAATTTGATGTGCTGTCTTTGACTCCCAATATCTCCTTCTTCAAAACTTTAATTGGAGAAATTCTTCCACACCAGATGTAGAACTTGAAATTCCTTTTCTAGCTGCACCTCCCGATCTCTAAAAGCTCTCATTCAACTCCTCCAATTCTCAAAAGAGTGACACTATGTCTTAAATTGACACCTTAACTTCAAATGGCTATAACTTCTTTATCCTAATTCCAAATTCTCTAATTTTTGTACACAAATTGTACCTAAAATCCTAAAATTTACAATGTTAGCTTTTGATTTCCTAATCGCCTCCTTGAAATTGCCGAAACCCTTATTAAAGTCGCAGGCAGCCTCCTCAAAGCCCATTGGGTATGGTATTCGACCAATAGGGATGAAGTTCTCCATTCCTTGCCTTCATCCGACCATGCCTTTATTTCATTCCTCCCAATTAGCCTCCTATTAGCTTACATTTTCATTCTTAGGCTCCCACCTTCTCTCAAGGCTTCATACTAATCATTTAGATCTTATAATTTTTAAATACCATAATCAAAACAAGTAAAAATAAAATAAAGTTTTTTCTATCAATCCCTTTAATTTATTTTACTAATTATTCTAATAAATATCTAAATCTATAAACATATTATGCATTTTGAGTGGATTTTACATACTATAAGCAATTACAATACGACAGTGAAAGAAGATGAGTTACTAAAAACTTGACTTGGGTGATTAGATAGAAACCTTCACCACTTTCAAATATCTTGATCTATGCGTTAGTGGGAGATTAGACTAAAAAGCTCATATAGACATTGTGAATAAAATATTAATGTGTAGGGGCATGGAGATTGTATAAAGGTGCATATATCTATTCAATTGGTTGAACAAATGAGAAGGAATAATTTTGTAACATGCTCCTTGTCGTTACTTACACAGTAGATAATTTCCTAGTTGATTGCCAATTTAAAATGGTGGGGTGATTCCTCGAATTCCACTTTGACATTCAACAAAGGTCAGTCCTATGTGAAGCTTGTTTTATATAGTAGTAGAATGAGGAAGGCACAAAAGTGATACTCTAGCCCAAATTAGACACTATCTTTTGTCATTTACTCTCCCTATTGGAGAGATTGAAAATCAAAGTGGACTTATAGATTTATGTTTAGTAACCTCTTTAATCTTTTATTTAAAGAAGTAAAAATTAGAATGGAGGGAAGGATGGATTACAATATGTGGAGAATGGTATGAGGCTCATTAGAAACAATTAGATGAACGCTCAAACCCGATCTAAGAAATCAAAGTTGATCCTAGTTGGAGACAACATCGAGAAACGGGGCTTGAAAAAAAAGCTAGAAAGACAAGATGCGGCCAAAAGAATTTTAGGAGAAACCAACAGGATAATAGAAAAGAAAGACCACGTAGAATTTTAAGAGGTGATTATTGCAACAACAGTTCAACTCAAAGTAGTGATTGAAGAAAGTAATCAAGGAGAAGGAAATAAGAACCACCATTAGAAAGATTCAATAGAGTATTAGAATCAGATTCTTTTTTAATCTTCGAAATAGTGAATAACGGGCAAACTTTAGAAAAATCAATTGATACGGAACCTAGGATAGATACAATTTTTTAAAAAATGGCTCAAAGACCACCAATTGATCTATTGGTGATGCCACAAGGCTTATCCATTGTAATGCCGAGAGACTTAGCTGCAACAAACATTTTCACACATCTACCAAAGTTTTATAGTACAAAAGAAG
Organism: Physcomitrellopsis africana; assembly: GCA_036785485.1. NCBI lineage: Eukaryota > Viridiplantae > Streptophyta > Bryopsida > Funariales > Funariaceae > Physcomitrellopsis > Physcomitrellopsis africana. The sequence continues at coordinate 98,711 of JAWRVF010000591.1, read as the reverse complement.
AAGATCCATCTTTGCATATAGAGCGGTATATTGAAATTTTAACTACTTCATTAATTTTTAATTTAGGTTATTATTTGGTCTAGTTTTCTACTACGTTATACAAAGAGGCATACGAATGGTACCGTAATCATCCAAAGGGATATTTTGTGGAATGGCTACAACTACAAGGGGAGTTTCTAAATCATTTTTGACCAGAGGTATAATAGAATACAGCACTGAGGGTGGTATCAACAATGAAGCAAGGATAAGAGGAAGATGTTTCTTCTTATGTACAAAGATTTGAATTGATTTGCATCCAATTTGTAGAAGATATATTCAATAATGATATCTTGAAATAATTTTTTATTCAAGGATTTTTTCAAGGATCTATAAATAAAAGTGTATTAGAATAAAATCCTAGTATTTTAGAAGAAGCCAAGAGAGCGGCAAGAAAAATAGATGCCGTAGAAAAGAATTGCGAGCGGCTATGGAAGAGGGAAGATGAGGCAATTCTGCAACTTATTCCTATTAGGTCGCGTATATTGGAATTGGAAGGGGATCATTAAGGTTCTAATTCCAACCTTTCAATAGTCAGATTGAGCTAATTACCAATGCCAGTAGTAGCACAAGAACCAGCACCTCTATCTGCTTTACCTGCTCTAAACTTAGAGAAGAAGGTGGAAGACATAGAGAAGAAAATTCAAGCAAACCATGAAGGATTTCAAGAAGCCATTTTAAAGCAGATGTAAACTTTGACTGAATAAATGGCATGTGTGGCAAGGAATCAAGATCCTAATCTACCACCACCCCAAATAGAATCCGAAAGCCACACTTTAGGAATATGGTATATATATTGCAAGCAAAATGGCCATTTTTCTCAGTTTTGCAGAATTGGACCACCACCAGTTGTTGGTAGGCAAGATTATCAAAAATTTTAGGAACCTCCTAGGTATGGCACACAATCAAATACAAATTTTAGATAGGATGGTTATCAAAGTGGACCACAAGGACTGAGAAGAAATAGACCACAGAAGGAATATTATCAATTTTGTAGAAGGTGGCATGTGCCTAGACAGTGTTGGTTAGAAGGCCAACATTTTGGATGTAGTAATTGTAGGAAAAACCATGCTTTAGATGAATATAGGCAACCCAACAAGGTTATATGATTACCAAATCTGGTAGTGAATCCTCAACAATAGGCTCAAGAGAATATGAAAAGTCAACATAGACCATGAAAGAATCTAAGAGAGATGAGACCACCAAATCTCTATTATAATTATGAGGAATCCAGAGAAACACATCAACCATCTATAGGATTGCAGATTCAAAGAGGATATATACCTTTAAATCCAAGCAGACAAGTAGAGCAAGGACAAGTTAGTAGAATAATAGAATTGAATCAAAAATTAGATCCTTTAAATATTGAAGATATTTGAGTAGTAGAAGGAATAAGAGTACAGAGCTATGTCCCATTCTAACCATCGATAGTGGTCATAGAGGAGGAATTTCCAACTACAAATCTAATTACTCACAAGGTAAGGAAGGAAGAACAAGGGATAAATTCTTAAGTTTCATCACTGCTAGTGATGACCCGTGCAAAAGCAATTTTATAATCCTCTATTTTGGAGTCAGAGAGCAACTTGCTTGAAGACCCTCCACATTTTTCAGAGTTAAACAAAGCTGCCAAAGAAGCTTTCAAAAAGGTTACAGAATTGGATGGTGAGCCATTACATTGAAACTCACTTGATACAGAAATGCTTTTGGAGAGAGAGAGAGAAAGCAAAGAAGAAGTGGAAAAAGATGAATAAATAGGACCAAGTATATCCTTGGAGGAGTTTAGATTACTAGAGCATAATCATAAGAGGTCAAAGGGGATGATGTATGACCTATGGAAGGATTTAAAAAAAATATAAGGCAGACATTACAATTGCACAACTTTTAGAAATATCTCCAGTAGTAAAAAAATTATTGAAAGAAGGATTATTTGTAGTAAAAAAGAAGAAATAAATGAGCAAGACTGTGACACAAGTACAATATATCAAAAGATTGTTGAATGTGAAGGCAGTGGAGATAGAAGTAATGATTGTTGACAAGATCATATCCAATGCATTGGTGGATGGAGGAAGTGGTTTAAATATCATGCTCCTACAAACAATGGAGAAGCTTGGGTTGAATTTAATTGGACCTTCACCATTTGTGATAAACATGGCTAGCCAAAGTCCAGCAAAGCCAATAGGTCAAATTCAGCACTGTAGGATGGTTACAGGAGGAAAAAAATATAAATTGATTTTTCAAGTGATTTACATGCAGATAGCCAAGGAGTCATTTCCATTATTATTGGATCATCCGTAGTTAAGAAGGGTCAATGCCATAGTAAATTGGAGAGATGAGTAACCTACAATTATTTATGGACCTAGCAAAAATCATCCTCAAGTATCTATTAGACCTATTATGCAAATAGACAACCACCAAAACCATCAAATGATAATAGAATTAAATTCTCTAAGGTAGAGAAGGACAAGCAACAAGTTGGAGAAGTATTGATAAGCAATACTGCCTTAAAATTGGACATAGGAGAATTAGAATGTTTAGGTCCAAATCTTTATAATTGGAAGGATATTGGTAAATATGAGGCTTGGCTACAAACATATCAAAATTCAAAGGCTAATAAAGAGGAAGGAATAAACTTTATAGAGGATATTGAGGATGAAAATGGATTAGCATTTATCTTTTAAGTAGACAATGAAGTGTACTCAATAGAGGTGGGAGAATCCTAAGGGTTAGAAGTACTCAAAGAAGACAAGCCTCTAAAAGAGATGTTGCACTATAAAATGACTTCTACATAAATTACAGTGGAAGAAGACGTGGCCAACTACCCGCATGTGCCCTCAAATTGGTATCATAACAATCTTAAGCAATCACATGTGGAAAAAGAAGATTGGCAATTTGTGACTATACAGATAGAAGGAGAGGAGCCAAAACAAATGCAAATGGAAATTTAATTGAGCAATGAGGAAATAAGTGCATACAATGAATTAGTGCAGGAGTACCAAGATATTTTTGCATGGTCGTATAAGCAATTGAAAGGCATATCTCCAACCATTGTGTAACATCACATTCCCCTACTACCCGATATAATACTAATTAGACAAAAAGAGAGAAGAATGAACTTTTAACTTCAATTGGTAGTGCAGGCAGAGTTGAAGCAGTTGTTATAAGTGAAATTCATAAAACCAGTAGAAATCATTGATTGGGTGTCATCAATGGTGTTGATAAAGAAAAAGAATAATAAAATATGTATATGTGTGGATAATCAAAAATTAAATACAAGGACTTAGAAGGACCACTTTCCTTTACCTTTCACAATTAATATCTTAGAAGAAGTAGTTGGACATGAGCATTATACTTTCATGGATGGTTACTTAGTGTATAATCAAGTATCCATTGCAGCGGAGGATAGGCATAAGACAACATTTACGATCTCATGGGGAACTTTTATATGGTATGTGATGCCATTTGAATTATGTAATGCATCGGCAACCTTTCAACGATTGATAATATATAGTTTCTTAGATTTGCTATATAAATCCATAACAATATTCATCAATGATTTTAGTATATAGTCACAAAGTAAAGACCATCTGATGAAGGTGAAAGAAGCATTGGAGAGATGTAGGAAGGTGGAAATGGCCTTAAATCTAGAAAAGACATATCTGGCTGAGCATCAAGGTGTATTATTAAGCTATAGAGTGAAGAAAAGTGATAGAGAACTCAAACCACAAAAAATTAAGATCATTAATACTATTAAAGTCTTAAATAATGTCAAAGAAGTGCAACAGCTGTTGGAACATGTAGGATGGTATAAGGAACTAATTCCAAATTATGCAAGAATTACACTATCTATAACTTCACTACAACAAAAGAACAGCAAGTTTGTTTGGACTGATGATTGTCAGAGGGCATTAGAAATATTGAAGATCAGACTAAGCTCATATCCAATATTAAGACCTCCAGAATAGAATCTACTCTTCTATATATATTGTGATATGAGTGCAGTGGTAATAGATAATATTCTTTGCCAAAAGATTAAAAAAAATAAAAAAAGTAGAGATTATCCTATTGCATATGCAAGTAGATAATCAAATATAGCCAAGAAGAATTATTCAACAATAGAAAGAGAATATTTAGCTATGATATTTTCAATCAAAAAATAAAACCATTATTTATTAAGCAATAAGGTAGTATTTTTTGTGGACCAGATGGCAATTAAATACTTGATTAATAAACTAGAGTTGAGTGGAAAGTTAGCACGATAGATATTATTATTATAAAAATTTGATTATATAATGGAATACAAATCAGGCTCAATTCACAAGCAAGTAGATTATTTATCAAGATTGCCGAGAAATATAGAGACCAAGCTAATTGTTGATGGACTTGTGGATAAAAACCTTTTTGTAGTGATAGCAAAGCCTACTTGATATGCCGGTATCATTGAATTTTTGACCACCTAGCAATTATCCTTAGAATTATCCAAGTACGAAAGAAGGAAGATCAAGATTGATAGTAGACACTTTGTAGTAGTGGAGCATAGGTTGTATAGGAGAGGAATAGATGGTATACTACGAAGATGTGTTATGGAAGAGGAAATTCCAAAAATCTTAGCAGTGTGTCACGACAGCACATACGGAGAGCATTTTTTAGGACAATTCACAGAACATAAAGGTATTAAAGGCAGGGTACTATTGGCCAACCTTATTTCAAGATGCACATACACATGTTAGGAGGTGTGATATGTGCCAATACTTTGGTAGAAATGATTTATAAATGGAGTTGTCTTTACACATTTCTTTACCATTAGTACCATTTGAAAAGTGGGGCATTGACTATATAGAAAAAATCCACCCTCATTCTTCCCCAAGCATGGCTTATATCATTGTAGCCACTAAAAACCTTACAAAGTGGGTTGAAGCCAAGGCACTCAAAATAAATGATGTAAGGAATGCTTTTATCTTTTTATTTGAAAATATTATTATGTGCTTTGGTTGTCTTAAGATCCTAATTAGTGATTGGAAAACACATTTTCTCAATGAGATGATTTAGGATTTAATAGAAAGATTTTAGATTGATCATCAAAAAATTATATCCTATCACCTTCAAACAAATAGACAAACCAAGAGGTTTAATCAAATCTTAACAAATATATTATGAAAAATTGTACAAGATTCAAAGAGGGATTGCAACACAAAGCTATCTGCCGCATTGTAAGCATACTGTATAATCTTTAAGGTAACAATCCAAGCGATACTATTTTCCTTGGTTTATGATATGGAAGCAATCTAACCTATTGAATTGGAGGTTCTCTCACTTAGAGTGGCAATGGAAACAAGATTGGCTAAAAAATAATCTTTGAGAGATAGATTGTTGGCTTTAGAAGCTTTAGATGAGAGCTAGAGAAGGAGTGCACAACATATAGAAGCTATTCAATGATGACTGAAGATTTGGTTTGACAAAAAGCATAAGAAATATGAATTACAGCCAAGAATGTTGGTATTGTTATAAGATATATGGCGGTTAATTTTCCAAGTAAGTTTGATGTAGTGTGGTTAGGTCCCTATGTAATGAGAAAAGTGTTTTCAAATAATTCGTTGCAGCTGGAGACATTAAATGGTAATACATTTTTCATCCGTACGGCAGGGAGTTGATGTAAGAAATATTGGACTTGAAGCCTTCAAATTCCTTAAGCAAAAGAAAAAATCACCACTTAGATTCTATGGATCGTTGTCGTCTTATGACACAATTATATGGTGAAACTATGACTAAAAATAATTTTTCAATTAATATTCTATTATCTTAGTTCAACAAGAATTGAACATAATTTAACAAGATTTTTATGAAAGCCTCGTAGTTTATTTTCTTCACTTAATAGCTAATAGATAAGAATTAGTTAGTGATTTTACCTTCTATGCTGTAGTAATTCTTTTACTGCTTTAGAAAGGCCATAAAATGACAAAAATATAATAAAAAGGATAAAATATTAGCATGATTGATACTAGGATTAAGTTCATGATAGAATTGGGCTATAAAATCCCTAAGATAGGTTAGATTGATACTCGGGGGTTGGTCGTTTCTGGAACACAATTGAAATCAAATCTCTAGCCACAAAAACAACGACCTAGAATAAAATACGGGAAATTTTGCAAATTATGTTTTTGGATTAGATAGCTAGCTTAAAGTTTGTTCTAAGGACATTAAGCTTGTTGCCATAGGATTTCCAATGACTTTGCAATCATTGTTCAAAGTTAGTATTTGTATTGGTGTTTTGAGCTTTATATAAGACAATGATGGCTTGCATTCTTGACTGATTTGTGCAATTTGTGTAGCATCTATAATTATAAATTTGATATTTTCTAGATTTTTGAATGTGCTAAGTGTGCACAATATTTTGTATTAATCTAATAATGCAATCAGGAGATATTTGGGCTTTGATTTAAAGATTTTTCAAAACATAGCAGTTTAGGATTGGATAGGGTTTTTGTAATAACTTAAGATCTACCAATTGGATCAATGTAAATTTTGGCATGATCATAGAAGACTTGGAGACCAAGCTACAAACCAAGTTTGAGCTAAAGTTAATAGTTGAAGAAGGAGAAACCACCATTGGAATTTTTGCATCAATTTTTGAGTTGATGGCGGAGTGTTATTAGTGCGATTTTTGGGCATTTTTTCGCAATTTGTATGTTGGATTGGGCTGAATTTTTTTTGAGCATGTAGAAGGCTTATATTGACATTTGTGTAAAAAATTTTACACTAAGAGGATGGTTGGATTAAAAGTTATAGCTTATCAAAGCTCACTGATTAGGATTAGGGCTTGCAAAGAAAAATAAAAATTGCTTAATTATAAAAGAAACAAGGCAATTGGGGTATATGTATGGTTGATGTTACTAAGAGGAGTGTTTTTAAACACTTTTGAATTGAAATTTGAATTATATTCTTCATATATAGGTGAAACCTATTGGGATTTCTTAATTATTTGCAAACACAATTTTATCTTCCACAGCCAGGTGCCTGGTACATTTTCAAACAAGACAACATATAATATGACACCATGTATACCAATGGAATTATAAAACAAGCAAGAGACTTTTGGAATTTGGTCTATTGATGGTCGCCAATTATGTGAGTAAAAAATCCATTTCTTCATATTAGTTAATTTTAAAAAAATTTAAAAATTAGAAAAATTTAGAAATTTAAAATTTGACAGGTAAATTAGAAGTAATAGGATTGGTTAGTGAAGATAGTAGTAGGAAAGACAAATAAGGACTTGAAAATAATTAAAAATAGAAAATATATATATATATATATATATATATATATATATATCTAATAAGTACCCAACATTGGATCTTGATGGCCATTGATCGTGGCATCAGTAAAGAATGCATGCGGGGCGAGATCCTCGTGTGATAGGAGAGAGGATTAAGGCAATGAGCGAGGAGTAGTCGTAGCATTGTTTTCTTTGAGCAAAGAATTCCCATGCTCTGAAGGTTGGTGTAAGATGGCATTCAGATGTTGAGTATGTAGGCAGATCTGTCAGTGAGGGATAATATGGTGAGGAAGATCTTGGTAGAATTAGTGATAGAAAGATCGATAGAAGGAATTAGAGAGATTACGAGGAGAAGAGGCGGAGCACTGCCGGAGGAGAATTAGTTAGATCGAGAAAATTGGTGTGACAAAGAATAAAAGAAGAGGAGGAGAGAAGGGTACATAGCCGGAAGGAGGCCGCAAAGTTTTAGTAGTAGATTAGGAGAGATCACTTTGACAAATAAGACAAAGATCGTGAGGAGCAAGAGTGGAGCGACAAGCAGAAGTGAACAAGATCAAGAACAACATCATCTGACGTTAAGTAGGGGTGTAATTGTAAGGCGGCATCGGAGGTAACAAGATTGATATGTGGATATATGCTATGATAGCAAAGGACAAGGATAGCAAGAAGCAGCCAGAGTAGTTGCACAAGCAAGGCATTGAAGCTCTGGAGCTGATCAAAGAAAAGCAACATGTTGGAATCCTAGTCACTTCACCAATATTAAGGTGATGCTTGAAATTCTCCCTTCTTTTGAGATAATGTGATGTTGCTAGGCTACCAAGAGAATCAGTCTGATTGCTTGAACTTATGTGGTGATACAAAATTTTTATAAAGCGCGGAAGCGCTGCCAAAATTTGGCTGAACCTTGAAATGATGTTATATCTGTGGAACTTAGTAGTTAGCTCTTAAGTGTTTAATTGCCTTATACTTTAGTAATTTGCATATGTAGAATCTCGGCTAAGTACTGCGATCATCGAGCTTTCAATTGCATGAATCGACTTGTTTTGTTACAGTCAACTAAGGAGTTAGTGAATGAGCCTATGGAATTTTTGTATGAATTATCTTCATCACAATCTCTGCTGGTCATGATGGTTGCACATGGTTGGGCAGGTCAGTTCCTCCTGATGAGTGATTAGTCATGAAGAGTATACAATTTAAGTGACATTAGGCAAAAAAAACATTCAAATCGGATTCAAATTGAAGGAAATATGATTAATCGAATTCTGGCTGGGTTAAAAGAATTAATCCGCGGAAAAAAAAAAAAAAAATCAAAAAAATCAAAAAATTAACGGAAAGTGAAAGAAAGAAAGAAAAAAATGAAATCAAAGAATTTTTTAATTAAATTAAATCAAAAAAAAAAATTAGAAGAATTAAAATATTAAAAAAATAATATTTAAATAAATAAAATTAAAAAATTAAAAAATTAAAAAATTAAAAATAAATAATAATAATAATAATAAAATAGAAAATAAAAAATTTATAAAATAAAAATAATTAACATACTTTATAAATCAACTAGTTAGATATGCGAATATGCTTGTATTGCATAAGTCTATTAAATTGCAAGTTGAGTAACTAAACTTGATTATGGAGGTATAAGTTAGATTTAGCCATCGGATTACAAACAAAATGGAAGGTGGCACGATTGAGCTTAGATGCATTTGTAAGTCCAAAAGGCATGACATTATATTCAAAATATCCATATCTTGTTCAAAATGCAGTCTTTCATTCATTACCTTTTTTTGATGCACAATAGATTATATATTCCTTTTAGATCTATTTTTGTATAGATCTTAGTTTGATTCAATTAATCAAGAAGTCCAAATATCAAAAGTAGAGGGTATCTATTCTTGATGGTAATCTTATTGAGTCTTCAATAATCTACACACATCCATAGTGATCTATCTTTCTTTTTTACAAACAAGATAGGAGCTCCTGTTGGAGATTTTCAATGGCGTATGAAATTCTTAGCCAATTTCTCATTAATGTATTTCTTGACTTGAGCCAATTCATTTTGGGATAGACTATAGATCGGTCCAAATGGAGGTTGAGTTCTCTCTTTGAGATCAATTGAATAATCATATAGACGATGCTCTGGAAGAATGTCTACATTCTTTTTTTCAAAAATATCTTGATAATCTTGATATTGGCTTGGAATGCCACTTGAAGTCCTTCTACCATCAAAAATAGATGTAGCATAAATAACAAAAGATGATCTTTCTTTTATTTCATTCATAAACGCTTTTGCGCCTATAAGTACAAATTTTACAATACTATGCTTATGATTTGTTATTTGATTTATAGGACTCTTATTAATGCTTTGAGAAAAGTCAAGTCTATGGGAAATCCAATTTATTCGAGGATTATATTTTTTTAGCCATGATAAACCTAAAATGACTTGATTAGAGAAAGATTTAATTATATTAAAGATTACACAACTATTATGACCATCTAGTGTTATATTTATAAGAAGAATTTCATGAATAATATTTTCAAAAGATAATAGGCGACCATCTATGACTTCTACATATACGGATTTAGTTTTTTGTACTGAAGGTATTTTATGATTTTTAACAAATTCTTTATCTAAAAAACAGAGTGAGGCTCCTGAATCTAATAAAGTAGAGACTTTGTGATATTTAGGTCCTAAATAGACATCTATTATAAAACAAAGAGAGGATTCTAAAGAGAAGATAGGACCTTTATTAGGAATTGTACAAGATTCTAGCTGCACAGTCCCTATTGTAGCTAGACAAACTCTTTTTCCAATATATTGTCTTCTTTGATAGCCATACTCCTCATCTTGTGGTTGTGTGGTTTCTTTGGATAATATTGAATAATATGCTTAGATTCTTTATAATATAAACACAATCTTTCTTGATGACGACGAATCTTTTCTTGTTCAGTAAGAGGTTTAAAATATACTACGTTGATTTACATGTCTTCTACTTCTAAATATATGTATTGAGAAGATGTTGACATTGCCATTGTATTGTAGTAACCCTAAGGCTCCCTTATGCGGCTCTCCAAATAAAATTCAAAAAGCCGATTGTCACACTTTATAGCAAAATCAATTATTTGACTCAATGTTTGAGGATCGGATAGGTTGAGGATCAATTTCTTTATATCATATTATAATCCATAGAGAAATTTGCTAATAAATGCAATATCATCCCACTTGGTGTCAATTATTAATTGTCAAAATTATAAAGCATATGATGTCCTTGATCGATTATTTTGTCACAAGATACGGATCTTATTGGTTGCGATACAAATTGCATCATATTCTCTATACATAAATCAAAATTCCGCTAAAAATGTCTCCAAATTATCCAATAATGGATCATGTTATTCAAAAAAAGATAAAAATCATAATAAAATAAGACCTGATAGTAGTGTTCCAATAAACTTGACTTGTGATTCCTTGGTTGGATAACTTTGAGGTTGAACTTAAATCACTAGTTCTACTTCATTGATGAATCTTCATAACTTTGATCTAGTGCCATCAAACTTCTTCGGCAAACTAATCTTTTGTTCTTTGATGCTTAAATGGTGTTCAATTGTAGGTGAAATGGTATGGCCTAAAGCAGCTTGAATCATCTTTATATCTCTACTTCCTACTAATCTTGTTGCTCTTTGTGATAATGCATTGAGTTAATGCATTGCGAGCAATAATTCTTTCATTTGTTCATATATTTATGCCACTGCACTCTTCATTTCAACAAGCTCTACCATGATACCACAATAGAGAAGGAAAAAGGTATCTATTCTTATTACAAAATAAAACACTCAAGAATAAAAAAAAAATTCTAGGAACAATTCAATTTAAAAGTGGATAATCTACAACTTCTAATATGCTTATGTCTTATCAAGAAAAATGAATAATCTACTTTTAATCAAAAAGAAACAAAGCTTTGATATTGAAACTTTATTCTTGTCAATCTGTTAAAGACATGAACTAAAACATATACATAAGTTGGTAAAAACTATGTCAAAAGAAAATTACAAGATAGAAATAAAGAAATAAGTACATTCAAGAAGAAACTAGAATGGCTATTGCCAAAGATTAGAAAATACATGAGACTTTTGAACTAGACTAGAAGCAAGAAAGGAATTGACAAGAGTGAAGAAAGCTTCACTCTTGTCTCTATTTATACTATCTATCTAAGAATTATGTGGTGGTATTCTATAGGACCTCCTACACACGTCTAATTTGCAAGACATGTGTCAAACTTGTAAGATAAGTTTCTCACATGTACGCCACGTACTTGGCTTGTTCCGCAAGCTACCAACATGTGTAATATGAGGCTAGCTTATTCCACAAGCTACCAATATGTGCGACACAAGGCTAGCTTATTCCACAAGCTACCAATATATGCGACATGTGGCTAGCTTGTTGGCCAAGTTTCTAATCTACCAATGACTTATAGACATGTATAAAGATGATTCCACATCTATTAAGCTTCCAAGAAGCTTCTTGATAAGATACTATCAAATTAATTTATTTACATACTTCTATTAATCTATATTAACTGGATAGTTATTGGAATAGATCTTATATTTGTGACATGCAGCCATATGGATATAGACCAATAAATTTGTTGTCATCCCAAAAAACATTGCGAACGATTTTTCTCAAGTTACTTATATGATAAGGCAGAAGAAAATCTTTCAGATAATAATAACACCAACTATAAGATTGGGGATGTAAGGTGTTGATGAGGTCATAGGCTAAAAAAGAACAAAGAGTTTTATAGAATTATGGCAATTATCCAACTCATTACCCTCCATTGCTCTTCTCCCTTCTCCCTCTCCAAGGCTTATATGAATGCATAACATGTATACATGTGATTTTATTGGAATTCTTTCCCGGCCCCCTCTTCCTTCTCCCTTCTTCCTTTCCCTCTTACATCACATTGTTTTGCGTTGTATGTCTTCTCCTCCTTTAATTTCACCCTAACCTTGTCCTCTCCCTTCTTCTGCTATCTTTCATCCAAATTTTGCCCTCTTTCCTCTCCTACCGTCTTCTTGGTAGCCCATGATGCCATAGCATCTCCCACTCATGCATAGTCTTCTTCTTCTTCCTTAACTTTGCTTTAATAATAGATGAGCCAAATATTTATATATGTTTACATCATGGTCAGAGATTTAGGATATAGCATCCCATCTGTGCTAAATGCTTTCATGTGCTTATATCATAGTCAAAGGCATTTATATCATTTCATCAGTTCCATCTTTTCCTACTTCATGCTCATTGCATCACCTTTTTGTACTCGCTTTGTGCTTCCTGTTCCATCATTTTTCAGTAATCAATCATACCCCAACCATATTCATACATAGGTCTCCTCATGTTCTTACTCATGTCTATAATCAGATCGACTGGTTCATGAGTTGCAGCTCAAATATCGATTTTATCACTCTATTGAAATCATCATGTCCTACCACGCAACAAATTTGAAGGTTATTAAATTCTCTCCTTACAGAATAAAAGTGCTCCAACTGCTAGACCCCATTGTCATGTTGTAATTTGGCTATTATGTAAAAAAATTATATATAAAACATATATTTAATATATAACTTATTATATTGTTAAGTGAATGCTATAATAGTAGATTTATTAGTGATAGGATGTGATTAGATTGCTAATTTAGAAGAGATCTATTAAAAAGATTATTATTAAGATTTATACAATCTTATTTCTTCTTTTGATAGTGATTTTGAGGTTGATTTTATATTCATAGCAACTTTTATATATTTTTTGAGTCACATTTATTAAACATTGGTGGCCCTTAAAATCTTAGTTTACTTCTTTAATTTGATGCTTAAAATACAAAGTAAATAAATCTTATAAGAAGAAAGATTAGAAAAAGATTTTTAGTATAAAAAGGATAGTTTGGCCATCCATGTGGATGGATAGAGGTGGATGATAGAAGTCTCTATTCTAATTAGCTAAAAATCATGCCCAATGGACTTCAAGGAGGCTATCCAAGGCCTTATTAGGAATTAGGGTTTGAGTTTCGAGGGGATTCAAACATCAAAGGCTAAGATCATAGGATTTAGATTTTTTGATATGGTTTTGGTACAAATTTTGTATGATTAAAACTTTTTATGAAGAAGTTATAGGAGCTCAAAGTTAAGGTGTCAATTTTGGATCTACTATCACTCTTTTGGATATAACTCGTGCATATAGAGAGCAATAAAGGATTTTTAGAGCCATGAATAAATTTTAAATTTATCATGGCTCTATATATCATAAAAGATGGATATATAGAGCCATGATAAATTTTTGATATATAGATGAATCTTTAAAAGGTTCCTAATGATTTTCTATATGTCATAGAAAAATCCTATAGACAATCTTAGTTATAAATAAGAGGTTTTATCTATACAATATATATTTCTATATTGTGTGTATATTTATCCTTCTTATTAAGAACAAATAACTTATTAGAGCTTGGCCAATAGGTTACAGATAGACTCTCTAGAACCAGGTACCTAGTATATTCCCAAATAGAAGACAACATTACATGATACTGTTTAGTAAGTCAAAATGCACCTTAAATCTCTATCTTTGAAAATGCAATGCAATACAATGTAATACGTTGTCATGATGTAACGTGACTACTAGGTGAAAGAGTGTGGAAGTAGTATATTATAAAAGATCTTAGTTCAAAATATTATAGCAAATTATCTTAGAAAAAATAGATAATAGTAAAAAGGGAGTAAAACCAATGAGTTTTAATGTTGCCCTTTTTACAAATGAGCTTCTATTTACTTTGTAGGGCCATAAATAAGGCAAAATAAAGTAGATTGGAAAAAAAATGATATAGACATATATAGGAGAGAATTAAGAAGAGGTTTCAGAAAAACTTACTACAAAAATCTTGAAATAGATACCCGGAAAGGACCGGTTATGACCTGGGGTCGAAATCAGACCCCAAGACACAAAACCATGTGTTTATGGCGAATCCAGGGGGCTTTTGCAGATATATAGATTAGGATTAGAGAATGGACTTGAAGAATTTTATAGAAAAGTTGGATTTAAGTGATTTGGAGAAAAAATGACTTTGTAATAGCTTTGCAAAGTCAGGGTTGTTTTTGGCAACTTGGGATTTTGTGAAATAAAATAGAGTTGATATTTTAGGTAATTTCAGAAGTTTTGTAGTAGATCTATAGCTGAAAATTTGTGGGTTTTTGGGTATTGTTGTTGTTAATTTGTGCTATAAATTTGAGCTGAATCTAACGGTTTAGTTATACGTAATTGAGGTTTAAGTGGATCAAGGTCTCAGAAATTAAGTTTTGAGGGTCAGTTAGGGTTTTTGAGATCTTGAGCAATTTGCCAATTGGATTGGAGTAAATTTTATTTGTGTGGATAAAAGACTTGTTTTCCTATACACATGAGTGATTTGAGACTAATTAAATGATAAAAAAAAGAGATATTAGCACTGGAAGATTAGCATCAAGGTTGGAGAAGGAGGCTGACCAACACCCGAGAAGTTTTTGGGATTTTTCTTCCATTTGGTAAGTTTTATTTCCTTAAAATTTGTTGTGCTTGTTGTTGACTAAGAGCTTCAAAGGTATACAAAGTTTTAAGTAAGATCAACGGTCTAATCAGCAGATATTGAGGTTCTAATTTTTCCTAGGGTTGATTTGAATTGATTAGATTTGGTTTAAGATTTGATTAGGGTTTGATTTAAGGTTTAGGATTTGCTTAGGGTTTGATTTAGGATTTAGGATTTAGTGTTTGATTTAGGATTTGACTAGGATTTGGCTAGGATTTGACTTAGGATTTTAACTAGGTTTTGACTTAGGATTTGATTTAGGATTTGACTAGGATTTTATCAAGGTTTGACCAGGGTTTAATTTAGGGTTTGATTTAGGATTTGATTTAGGTTTTGACCAAAGATTGACTTATGGTTTGACTTAGGATTGGACTAGGATTTGACCAAGGTTTGACTCAAGGTTTGAACAGGATTTGACTTAGGATTTGACTTAGGTTTTGACTAGGGTTTGACTAAGACTTGGCTAGGATTTGACTTAGGTTTTGACTAGGATTTGACTAAGACTTGGCTAGGATTTGACTTAAGATTTGATTTAGGTTTTGACCAGGGTTTGACTTAAGGTTTGATTTAGGTTTTGACTAGGATTTGACCTAGGATTTGAATAAGATATGATTTAGGATTTTAAGATTCTATTTTTAGTATTTTCTAAATTTAGCATTTTATATGTTATTTTCTATTATGATTAATGTATGATTCATTTATTCTTCTTTTGTAATTGCTTAAAGATAGGATCAAAGTTTGATTAGTATTGTTAAGATTTAATAGAAGTTGTTTAGGATTCTATTAGAGTTGTTAGGATCTTGTTGTTGTGTATTTCTTTTTTGTCTTCCATAGCCAGGTGCCCGGAGCATTCTCGAGCAAAATTGCATGTATTACGACACCGTATGATCTATGTATGTTCCATATCAATTGGCCACTTTTGTTTCATGTAAAGATTCTTAGATATAAGATTTATTTTTGAACCATGGTCAATTAAGGCAACAACTAGCTCATTGTCACAGACATAAGATTTATTCTAGTATTTAATTAATTAATAAAAACTAATAGAAGTAGGGAAAATAAGTTGATTCCATAATATCTGATAGAAAAGCTTCCTAGAAGCTTCATAGACATAGAATCATCTTTATACATATCTAAGGTGATTGATAGGTTAGAAACTTGGTCAACAAGCTAGCCATGTGTCACACATATTGGTAGCTTACATAACAAGTCAAGTATGTGGCGCATATGTGAAAAACTTGTCGTGTAAATTTGACACGTGTCTTACAAATTAGACATGTATAGGAGGTCCTATAGAATACCACCACGTAGCTCTTAATTAGATAGTATTCATAGAGGCAAGAGTGAAGCCTTCTTTATTCTTGTCAACTCCTTTCTTGCTTCTAGTCCAGATTCAAGAATCTATAGTTTTCTTGTCTTGTAGCAATAGCCATTCTAATTTCTTTTAATATGCATACTTCATTATTTCTATTTTGTTATTTTTCTTAATAGAAGTTTTATATGTTTATTTGCTTTCATTGAGTTCTTGTCCTTGACACTCATCCATATCTTCAATCTTTACTAATGCCTTTGTAGTTTCTCTAGCCCAATGCTTTCAAATATAATAATTCAAAATTTATTTCTCTTTATGACTTAAATCATCAAAATGTGCTTTTTGATTATAACTCTTTCTTCCATTTATTGATTGTTTGTAATAGTTGCCAATTTTATCTTCTTCATCCTTACATATATGTGCATCAATAGCATGATTTGACCCAGCTTCATCCATTAATTGTCTCTTTCGCTTAATATTGTCAATAATGATATCATAGAATTCTTTCTTTGCAATATCCAATATTTTTTTCAATGTAAATTCAACTTTAGCATTGAAGACATGTTCTTCAAGTATTCCTTTTAAATTTGTTGCTACTTTAATATCAAAGAGAAGTTTGTAAGCTGTTAACTTATTTTTTTCTCCTAAGTCCTTTGATTTTTCCTTTAAAAATATTGAAGCATCTTTTGTTGGTAATTCATGTGAAGCCATCTCACAAGCCTTATCTCCTTGAGTCTACCTTTTGAAAGTGTTCTCTTCTCTTGTGTCATTAAAATCCTATCTTCTTTTTTCTTCTATCAAGGCTTCATATCGACTCTTAGCAATATAGGCATGTGCTAATAAAGCTTCCATAAGATCCTCTCAATCCATAGTTCTACAAATTATTGCAATAGTCCTCAATAAAGCTTCTCATGGCATCTCTTTCTTATGTATTGTAGAATAGGCAGAAGACCAAATCCCATTTCATTCAATATTTCTAAAAAGTTCTTCCTTGCCATTGTCATCTAGCCTAGTACCATAACTTGTAATTTCTATTCCTGTAATCCTATTTGTTGTCAAATGATCCTTAATCAATGCTTTTATACCTCTCTTATCAAAGTTGGTTTGGAAAATATCACCAGTATTCTTTAATGCCACCTTTCCATCTTTTCAAAAAATAATGCTTTATTGGACCATTTCATTGAACTCACTACAATTCCTTCAAGAATGGAAGTCATCATCACACCAGATGCATCTTTGTACATATCCTTGCTTAAAGGTAGATTTTGGATTCATTGTAGAAGTCTTCTCCTCAAGCCTTGCAAATTTAATTTAGAGATCCTGAATCCCGCATATAAGTTCTTCAATTCCTGTAATCTTCTTTCTTTGATGTAATTGTTGAAGGTTGAACAATAGGTATCGTTAATCGTAAAGTGGATACTTGAGCTTTAGATATCTACACTATTCTTTGGATATCAACCATGTCTTTTCTTTTTTCTTTTTTTGCTGACAATTCTACTGCATCTTTGACTTCTTTCTATTTTGTTGTCAAGAAGAATCTCCAATCTGTCTCGCAATTCTCCATTTGTTGCTTAAAGAAATAATTCAACCTTGTTTGATTCCAAAGTTACCTTTTCTATTTTCGATAACTGAAAATACTGTCTCTCAAATTCTTTTAATAATTTAGTAGCTTGAAATTTCTTGTTAGGGCATTCAATCTATTCCAAAAATGATTTCTTAGTGACTCGATTAGAGTCTTTTAAGAAATATTCATCTCTCAATGCATGAGAGAATCTCTCCCAAGAGCTTTCAAATTGCTTTGTAATTGATTTCACATGTTTTCTTATCTCCGATATCATAGTAAGTTCAAATAATAAAATTATGTCCCTTTTGGAGATTCAATTTAATTCCATTTCTTGCATATAACACTTCAAATATTTAAATATGTCTTTTCTATCAAACTGGTCAATCTTGTTAATCACTGCTTGCAATGCTTTGATTGCCAAAGCCTCCTTGCAATCCTTGCCCTGTTGCTGTTGCATAATTAATGTAAAAGCTTAGAATATATTTGTAATGTTTGAATCTAAATATATACCTTGTCCACTAGAAGAAGCTCCACTAGAAGATCCACTTGAAGCTCCATCCAAAGCTCCATCAATAACTCCAAAATCCACCTTCTTGCTTTCTTGCGCCATTAATTCCAAATAACCAAATAAACTCCAACCTTCTACCTCAAACTTTCATGTTAGGTTTACCACTTATGTTGTATTATGTGTTGTTTGGTTTGAAAATGCACCGAGTACTTGGCTGTGAAATAAAAGATTGTCTTTGCAAAAATGTAAAAAATCCTAATAGATTTCACTCCATATAAGAAGAATACAATCCAAACTTCAATGCAAAAGTGTTTAAATCTGATACAAAATGCTGAAAAATACTCATATTAGTAATCTCAACCACACATAACTCTAATTGCTTTGTTACCTTCTCAATAAAGCACGTTAGATTTTCTTCACAAGTCTTAATCCTAGTCACTGAGCTTTAGAAAGCTATAACTGTTAATTCAACCATCTACTTGATATAAAGTTTTGCATACAAACACCACTATAAGTTATCTACATGTTCAAAAAATTTCAGCCCAATCCAACTTACAAATTGTAAAATAATGCTAAAATTCTGCACTAGTATCTCTCAACTTCTTACTCAAAGTTTGATGCACATATGCCAGCAATAACTTCTCCTTCTTCAACCATTAACTCTAGTTCAAACTTGGCATATAGCTTGATCTTTGCATCTTTTAATATTGTGCTAATGTTCACCTTGTTTTGACTGATAGATCTCTAGATATTGTAAAATCCCTAAACAACTTTAAATTGCCAACTTCCAGTATCTTATTGCACTAATAGGCAAATATCTCTCAACCGCATTGTTAGATTGTTATAAGATTTCTTGTACTCTTAGCTCATCTAATCAACTAGACATTATCCAATTTGCGACTATAGATATTATACCAATTGCATGAAGCAATGAAAAGTGCTAGCCCTAATTTTCTTACATAAAATCCCAATTGTCAATACAAATCTTGACTTTGAATAACCATTGCTCTGTCCTTACAAACCCTATGAAAGCAAACTTTTTGCTTTTAGAACAAGCTCAAAACCTTCTTCCAAATCCTACTCACTGATCTCCCAAATGGCTCAAACACCTATCTTTGGTGGTCATTTTCATGGCTAGAGGTCTATTTTAGACCCTGTCTCATACTCGGTCATCCCCCGGGTATTAATCTAATTTATTTTAAGAATATTTAAACTTAATCTTATTCTCAATTCAACCTTGATATTTACCATATTAACTTTTTATCTCCTTTATCCAATTTTTATTGACTTGTGATTTTTTTAAAAGCTGTGAACCAATTTCTACAACCTAGAAGAAAATTTTATTAACTAATTTTTATTTATTAGCTATTAAAACAAGAATTAATCTAAGAGTCTTTCATAAATCTTTTCTTAACTATCTTACATTTCTAATGAATCAAGATAACTAAATATTAAGTAGAATTTATCCTTATTCATACTTTTTACTATATAAACGTGTTACAACATGACACCATTGGCTTGAAGGTTGTGATACTTGTAATGTCTCATTTGATGAGTCAACAAATAATAGCTCTTGAGCTGAATTCACTACTTATTGATCCTCTATTTCATTAGCATGAACAAATTTAAGGAAATTACAAACAATGATACAAGATAGAATGAAATCTCTATAGAATCTGCTTTGTTTTATAGCAAAGATTTTTTTGACTCTTTATCTTGATTTTGATGGATATCATCGATGAAATATATTTTGTCAATGTATTTACTAGATTTTTAAATGGCTCCCATGTGCATTCATGAATATTGTATTTGCGCCAATGTATAAGATATTTCCAACTGATTTTGATACTGCATTGAATCTAAAACCTCTTCTACCTCAAATTCTTCATTGTTATCCACTTCTATAGGAAGCGATGGCATTTGTCTTCTACCTTATATATCCACTCTCTTGTATGGCTCAAATAATGATAAGTGGAATATATGATGGATCTTCATAGATTTTGGTAGGCATAATCAACAAGCAATTGGATTGATTTATTTGCAAATCAAAAAAGGTCCAAGCCTATGATAATCTAGCTTGTCATAAGGACAAATAGTCTTGATATTATGGCAAAGTAACCATACCTTATCGCCCACGTGGAATTGAGGTTATTCCTTATAATAGACATTTGTATTGATCTTTTGTCATTCTTGAGCTTTCTTTAATTGTGCCTTTATTAATATATGTAGCTTTGGCAACCAATTCATCAAATCTACTGCATTAGAATTATTAGCTTTTGAAAAGTCAAAAATATCAAGTTGTAGATGATGGCCATAATTTGTAAAGAATGGAATTTGTTGAATAGAAGAATATATCAAATTATTATAAGAAAATTCTATCAATGACAAAAGAGTTGTCCAATCATCTTGATAATAATTGATGGTACATCTTAAATATTACTCTAAAACTTAATTTACTTATTTCGTTTATCCATCAATTTGAGGATAAAAAGCTGAGGATAGTTTTATGTCCACCTTCAATATTTTAAAAAGAGTCTTTCAAAGTCTTGATATAGATTAAGTTCCTCTATCAGATATAATATCCCTTGGTAATCCATGATAGCGATAAATATTATCAACAAAGAGTTTAATTTTTTCTTTACGTATAATAGATTTTATACATAGTACAAAATATGCGATCTTGATAAAATGATCTACAATCAGAAATATAGAATCATGTGAACTTGACTTTAGAAGATCCCTGATAAAAACCATAGAAACAGAAAACCAAGGTTGTTCTGATACAAGGAATGGTTGGAGAAGTCCATAAGCTCAGTGATGAAGAGTCTTTAATCATTAACAACTATTACAGGACTGTACAAACTCTTTAACAACCTCCCACATTTGAAGCCATCAAAAATTCTTGATATTAGCTCCAAAGTCTTATTATATCTAAAATGTCTTGTCGTAGGAAAGTTGTGACGAGCTTCCAAAGCATGTAGTTGTATTGCGCCTTCTAGAATATATAGATGTCTTTTAAAATAGAATAGATCGTTTTTGAATTCAAACTTGAAAGTATCATGAGACTTAAATGAATTATTTTTAATACCATAGATAAGATGGTATAAAGGCATATTTGATTAGATTTATTTGACAAAAGTGGAATCAATATGCCTTTATATTGATTTCATTGCTCAAAGATGAAATTGCTCTGGCTTCAAGAAGATTATTCTTTGTTGATCAAAAGTTGAATCTCTTTCTTTTGGTATACGATAAGAATGTCTAGAAAGAGCATCAGACAGACCTTGTTGTTTTCTTAGCCGATGGATGATAATAAATTCAAATCTTGACAAAGACATGCTCCAACAAGTCTGGCGATAATTTAACACGCGTACAGAAATGAAATACTCGAGGTTCTTGTGATCCATATATATGGTGACTGGATTAAAAGCGCCTTCTAGATAGCGATGCCATTCTTAAAAAGAATCCACAATTGTAAGAAGTTCTTGATTATGGATTTTGTAGTTGATTTTTACTACTAAAAATTTTTTAGAATAAAAAGCTACTAGATGGAGTTTGTTATATGCTCCCATTTGTGACAATATTATCCTAAAGCAAAATTTGAAGCGTCTGTTTCCACAAAAAACACCTTGAAAAAGTTGATATAATACAAGATTGGTACAAAAGTAAAAATTGTCTTTGAAGCTTCAACCTATACTTCTACTTCTTTATTTCATTCAAGTTTGTCTTTACAAATTAAACATGTAATTGTAGCTGTAATTTGAAAAAAGTTCTTGATGAAGATTTGATAGTAATTGGCAAATTTTAAAAAGCATTGTATATCTCTTATTATTTTTGGAATCTTCTAATCTCTAATTGTTTGGACTTTTTTAGGATCCATTTTGAGACCATTATTTGAAATGATGTATCCTAAGAAGTCAACTTGAATAGTGTGAAATATACACTTTTTCTATCTTGATAGTAATCTATTCTTGATAATAATCTTATTGAACCCTCAATAATCTACACACATCTATAGTGACCCATTATTTTTCTTTACAAACAAGATAGGATCTCTTTCTAGGGATTTTGAATGGCTTATGAAATTTTTGGCCAAGTTCTTATCAATGTATTTTTTGAGTTCAGCCAATTCATTTTGTGATAGACAGTAGACTAGTCCAAATGGAGGCTGAGTTCTCTCTTTGAGATCAATTGAGCAATCATATGGACAATATTTTAGAAAAATATCTGTATTCTTTTTTTCAAAAATATCTTGATAATCTTAATATTGGCTTAAAATGCCACTTGAAATCTTTCCACCATCAAAAATAGATATAGCATAAATAACAAAAGATGATCCTTCTATTGTTACATTCATAAAAGCTTTTGCACCTACAAGCACGGATTTTACTATATTAGACTTATGACTAGTCAATTGACTAATAGAATTCTTATTAATATTTTAAAAAAATTAAGTCTATAAAAAATCAAATCTATTTGAAGGTTATACTTTTCTAACCATGATAAACTTAAAATAATAGGATTAGAAGGAGATTTGATTATATTAAAGATTATAAAACTATTATGATCATCTATTATTATATTTATAAGAAGAATTTTATGAGTAACATTTCCAAAAGATAACAGGCGATCATCTATGATTTTTATATATATAGATTTAAACAATTGTTATGGTATAAATTAAAATATAGTGTGAAAGATATATAAGAATGTGTTAAAATAAAAAGATTAAGATTAAAAGAGGAAAGGATGAAAAAAGAAAGGGGTTGTGGTTCATTCTTTTTTATCTCTAATCTAATCTAAATTGTTTTTTTTTACTTATTAGGTTTTCTTCTATTTATCTACTTTATCTTTATTTTCTTTTCTCTTAGATCTAAATTTATATATTATGGACTGAAATTAGAAGAAAAATTGGTAGAAAATTAGTAGTAAGAAGGAAGAATGGAAATTCACCTTGGAAAGTGAAATTTCTTCAAGTTAGTCAAATGAAAAAGGTTGAGGAGGTAGAAAGACATGGGCTAAGAGGTCTTTTTGACCAAGAGGATAAGGAAGACCAAGAAGGAGATGACAACAAAGGGTCGGAAGAGAGAAAAGGGAGAATATTTTTAAAGGTGGAGAAATTTTTTTGTATAGGCAATGTATGCTTTTGTATGTGAAGGAAGCTTGGAGAGGATTTTAAGTATAATTTTTTTAAGATTTGTAGTAGACAAGATAAAAAATATATAGAAATAATTCTCATATCTTTTGATTAAATATCAAGGGAGATATGAGTCGTCAAAGTTGTAGGTATTTAAAACTAGGGCAGTGACAATTACTAAATTTCGAGCCTTGGCTCTTGGGGACCACTTGGACTCTAGAGGCGAAATTTGTAGGGATTTTGTTTCTTATAGAGTAACTACTTTGTGTCAAAATCTCAAGTCAATATGATCTCTAAGTAGAGAGTTATGAGTGAAATTGTAATCAGGTTTGGATGAAAAGAGAAATAGAGTGAAGGTAGGATTGAAGTTTGTATGGACAGTGAATATGTGTGGGTTTTTTTGTGTATAGAGAGAGTTCAAAGATGTATTTGAAAGTGAGATTTAATGGACATAATCCATGTAAGTTAAGAAAAAAATGAGTGTAAGTTTGACACTAATTTGTTTTATGAATAAAATGTTATGCTCTTTCAAAGTAACAAGGGTCTATTTCCAAATCTACAAAGTTTGAGGGAGCATATCTTTGTGATTAGAGTATTTTTTTGAGAAAAATTTATTAAGGTTTGTAGATATATAAGTCTATTAGGTTGTGCAAAAAACTGATTGCCATTGGAGTTATATTCGAGGAGTTATGAGGAAAATTGTGGTCAGATCTAGAGTTATTAGAAGGCAAAATTAAAGAAGAAGGATGGAACCTATAACTCAAGTTTGGAGAGGACTTTTGAAGCAATAATTGGAGGGTGTTTACAACATGAGATAAGCTATAAGCCTATCAAATTTCAGCACTTAGGTCTTCTTTAATGAAGAGCAATAAAGGTGTGAAGCAAAGGGGGTCCAGAATTGAAGGCTACAAGGAGGGATAACTTTGACAACATGGTTCTCCCTAATCACAATAGCTATGATCAAAATACTTTTGGAATTTGCTTTCTTACTTCCTTAAGTATCTTGTGTTCAAATTTTGCTTCAATTGATGTGAGATCCTAGGATTTATGATTAAAATTGGGGGCAAGTCTCTAAAGGCAGAATAGGTTAGGGTTCATAAAGTATGTGTTTTTTAATGTAAATTGTTTAATTTTATGAACTTTTATGGATCTCATCTTACACTTGATTAACTAGAGGAACAAAAGACCTAGTATTTCTTAGGGCTAAGACTCTCACTATGACAACATACTATGTCAATTTACATGTCTTCTACTTTTGAATGTATGTGTTAAGAAGATGTTGAGACTTCTTTGTATGACTCTCATATCAAAATTCAAAAAGCCAATTGTCACACTTTATAGCAAAATCAATTGTTTCACTTAATGTTTGAGGATTGGATAAGTTGAACATCAATTTTTTTATCTCATATTATAATACATAGAAAATTTGGCTAATGAATGTAACATCATTCCACTTGGTGTCAATTACTAGTTGTTAAAATTGTGAAGCATATGATATCACTGATCAATTGCCTTATTGCAAGATGCAGATCTTGTTGGTTGTAACACAAATTATATCATAATTTCTATACATAGATTAAAATTCTATTAAAAATATCTTCAAATTATCCAATATTAGATCATGTCATTCAAAAAAAGATGAAAATCACAATAAGGTAGAGCTTGAGATTAATATTTCAATAAACCTAACTTGTGATCTTTAAGTTGGATAACTTTGGGGTTGAAGTTCAATCACTAATTGTACTTGATTAATGAATCGTCAAAATTTAGATACTTGCATAATTTTCAATTGTAGATGAAGTGGTATGGCTTGAAGTAGCTCCAATCATCTCTATGTCTTCACTTCCTACTAATCTTCTTGCTCTTTGTGGTGGTGCATTGAGTTGATGCATTGTGAGTATTAGTTCTCTCATTTGTTCTTGCATTTGTGCCATTGTGTTCTTCATTTTAGCAAGCTCTGTCATGATAATATAATAGAAAGAGAAAACGATGTCTATTCTTACTATGAAAAAAAATACTCTAAAATAAAGAAAAAATTTCTAAAAATAATATCAATTTAGAAGTGAATAATCCACAATTTTTAATATGCTTTTGTCTTATCAAGAGAAAGAGATAATCCACTCTTAATTAAAAAAGATAAAGCTTTGATATTGCAATTGTATTCTTGTCAATTTGGTAAAGATACAAATTGAAAATAAATGCATAAGTTAGTAAAAACTATATCAAAGAAAAATGACAAAATTAAAATAAAGAAATATGTATATTCAAAAAGAGATTGGAATGGCTATTGTCAAAGATTAGAAAATACAAGAGATTCTTGAACTAGATTAGAAGCAAGAAAAAAATTGATAAGAGTAAAGAAGGCTTCACTCTTGTTTCTATATATATTATTTATCTAAAAATTATATGGCGGCATTTTATAGGACCTCCAACATATGTCTAATTTACAAGATACATGTCAAACGTGCAAGACAAGTTTCCTACATGTGTGCCATGTACTTAACTTATTCCACAAGCTATCAACATGTGTGACACATGATTAGCTTGTTCCACAAGCTACCAATATGTGTAACATGTGACTAACTTGTTGGCCTAGTTTTTAACCTATCAATCATCTATAAATATATATGAAGGTGATTCCACGTCTATAAAGCTTCTACAAAGCTTCTCTATAAGATATTATCAAATTTACCTACTTCTATTAGACTATATTAACTAGATGATTATTGGAATAAATCTTATATTCGTGACACCTATTTTATTTCAATATGCACATGAATATACTAAAAGATGTGATATATACCAAAGATATATTAGGAATGACCTTCAAATGAGCCTATCTTTTTATATGTTATTTCTATTTATATATATATATAGCTGAATAAATTTTAAATTAGAATAAAAGAGATATTGGGAGTTGAAATTAGTGCTTGCAATCTAAAAGCAGTAAGTGATCCGTTTAATGAATGGTTGTATTTTGAACTATATTTTAAGTAATTTGATAAAGCTTTAGCTCAAAATTTTTACAAGGATATATTTTCATGTTACAAAGCTATATATAAAAACTTTATGGCATTAAGATTTTGGATTTTTGAAATATGAAAAAAATAGTGCTTAGATATTTATAAACTAGGATTTAAAGCATTTGCTAGGATTTTTGAGATATCAAACAATCAAAAATAAATCTACAATTGATTTTTTTTGTGATAAAGCTTAAAGATATAAGCTACACTTTAAAAAAAATTAATAAAAATTGAATAGTTGGATTAAAAGTTATTGGATCTTTTGTAAAATCAATACTTTGTAAGTAAATAAGATATTGAAGGATATTATTATAATTTGAGCATATTATACAAATTAAAGGGATTTTTGGAATCCAAGACTTTATAGAGGTATAAAAATAGATATATAAAACTATAATATTATTCTTGATATAAAGATAAAATTTTAAAAGAAGATTATAGATTTTTGTTGAAATTATTAAGAATTTACTTACCAACAATTGATTAGTTGTGATTTTATATAAAAAATGCTGTTAAGGATTTTTTACATGCCATTGAAAAATCTTATATATAAATCTAATTAAATATAAGAAATTTATATTAATATAATTTTTTTTAATATTATTATGATTATTTTTCTTTTTTATTAAGGACAAATTACTTATCAAAGTCTAACCAATAAATTATGGATAAACTTTCTATAAATTAAAAATATATTGAATATCTAATTATAACTTTCTAGATATTCAATATATTTTTAAATTAGAAACCACACCATATAATAATATGTCTATTCTTGAGCCATATAAGATAGTGAATATATTAAGAAGAATATACCTACTACCTATATTAGTAGAAGTTAACAATAATTAAGAAATGATGTTAATAAGTGCATATGAAAACTGTCTAAAAATCTTGTGAATGTAATAGAGAAGGTTAATGTTTTTTTATCAATGACATCTATCTAAACCAAGATAAGAAGTCTAAAGATCTTATGATGTAAAATAAAGAGTGATTTAATTTAGAATCTAATTTTTCTTTTCATCCTATTTTTTTTATAATTTTATTACAAGATTTTTGCTTCACCTAGATAGAAAATTAACAATCTTCAGAATTATATAAAAAATTATCATTTGTAGAATTACCAAAAGAATCATTCAATTTATGGCAACCTCCACAATAATGTAATCAAGATGAAGGTCTTTAGCAATGACATGTTTTTTTTCAAATAGATGGCAAGATATAACACATTTGATATCACAACCTTAAAAGAGAATCTCAATATTTAGTGATATTATTAAAATTAAAGATTATATTGAATGTTATCTTAAATATATTATTTGAAAGAAGTTTTGAAGGTCTCAACAATGATCATATAACATGGTGGTCTTCTTGCCTTATTATAAATATTATCATTGGTTGAAACGACCTATTAACTATCTTTTAAAAAATAAAGATCAAAATATGTGGCAAATATAATTTGCTATATTTTATAATTTTTCAATATATGATCACATTGTTCCTTGTAGAACTTGTTTCAAAAAGAAAAAAGGGGATTAATATCACAAACATCCATATTTGCTAGTATATTTATTTGAAATAAGTGGAATTATATATAAATAAATAAAAGTAGATTAAATTAATAATATCTTGTTGGAAAGTTTATTAGAAGCTTTGTAGATGTGGATTTAACTTTACAAGTATTTATAGGTAATTAGTAGATTAAAAACTTGGCCAACAAGTTGGCCATATGGTGTACTTGTCAAAAACTTGTCCTACAAGTTAGATATATATCTTGCAAATTAAACACGTGTCATGTTGCATATTGGGCATTGCTACATAGCTCTTTAGTTAGAAAGAGGCAAGAATGAGGCCTTTTTCATTCTTATCAATGTCTTTCTTTTCTCTAATTTAGTTTTAAAAGTATCTAAACTTCTTATCTTTGATAATAGTTTTTCTAGTTTTTTCTTGAATATATATATATATATTTTTTCTTTTCAATTTGTCATCTTTCTTTGATACTCATCTTGCTTGTTTATTTATATTCTTTGGATTCTTGTCTTTGACAACCAATTAAGATGTATTAATGGAACTCATATATAGTTATTTTTTTTCTTTTCAAATTAATAATAATAGAATCTATAATAAAAAAAATATGTATTCTAAGATTGATAGATTATCAAAAAACAAATTCAACATTCTAGCTCTAAACAAATCTTTGAATTCAAAGTCTAAAAAGTTATACTAGTAATAGATGGTTTAAGCAATTGTAATTCCTTTAGTACTCTCTATCAATTTTCATAGTTAGTAATAAGCATTACAATACATCTTTCTTTTAATTGAAATTAGTGAAGCTTTAACATCTTATCTAGTCTTCATAATTTATCTAAAGCACTTCAAAGAAATTCAAGATGGAATTGAAAGAAGGCTTTTATTTTTTATTTATTTTAGCCTTAATCTTATCTCTTTTAGAGCTTACTCCACCTTTTGTCTTCACTTTAAAAAATTTCTTTTCTTTAATTGTTAGTCTACTACCACCAATTTTTTATCTTTCAATCTTTATTTTTCTTCTAAATAAGTTTTTAAAATTTGATGCTTAATAATTTTTAAATGCTTTAATTTTTATTTCATATTTGATCTTAAACTCTAAATAATTGATTATTATAGCACTTTCCAAATGTTGAAAGAGTACTTATTATGTATTATAGAAATTAAATTCTAATCTTTTTTTAAATTAGCCATTGCACCAAATTCCAAAATTAATATAAAATTCATTAAGTTCAATGGTGTCTACCATTCTAAAAAATCTCTATATTTCTTAGGTGGCTCTATAAATATAAGCCATTTCTTCTTTACTATTGTAAAACAATGAAGCTCCATCAAGTTTTTTTTCTAGTATAAAATTAGTTTTTTTCTTTTTTAGTTGAATTTAAATCCTTTAGAAGTTCTACTTCTTCTTTTATTACTATAGCCTGCTCTTTAATTGCCACTTGTATTTTTTTTTATCTTAATTCACTTATCTTTAATAAACTTAAAATTAAATAAGATCTCTCATTTCTTATCATACTATACAATGGTTCCAATTTGAATATCTAACCTAAAAAATATATATGAATGCTTTGCAAATAATAATTATTATTATAATAGTTTATAAATAAAGATATAAGTAATCCTATTCATTGCCTTAATCTATAAGAATTACATTAATTATCATTAATACAAAATATACACAATGTGCATTTATATTTTTTTTAGATCATCATATATATAATAATTTTTATCTTTATTTATAACCAACATCTCCAAAAATGATGGTAAATCACATAAAAAATTTGCACCAATTTGATCTAGAATGTAACACAAGACTGATCTAGAATGAGGTATAAGATTAGTATAGGATGCAACACAAGTTGGGGTTGAAATGCGGTACAAGACTTGGATAGAAATCACCCTTGATTCATCCATCTTTCATCCATCTTTTAATCTTTGTTGCCTTGCAAGATCAATGTGCCATGCAAGCCACATCAACATGCCATATTATTTTACTACAATGTCATGCAATATTATCGTGCCATGTCATCTTATCCTCTTATTTTCTACGATAAGGATAGTAACTTTCTCTTCTACTATAGAGGTCTTAAGCACCTCTACCTTCTCAGCCTTGAATACCTCTATCTTTGTCATGGTTGAAGGAGAAGAAGGAGGTAACATCCTTGTTGTCCTTTACCTTCAAACTTTGATACAATTTGCAATCTTACAAAATCTTAATCCACTACTACAATTGCCATGATTGGCAATTCTTCTTCATGTAACTCCACCACATTTAGTACCAAGTTGTTCAGCATATAAGTCTCTATTGGCAAATTAATATTTGTAACTACTTTCACCTTCAATAACTATCCCATGTTGTTTCTCACAAACAATTCTATCTTGAAGATATTTTCTAGCTATATATATAATTTCATGGATGCTAACATTGCCAAAGCCCCAATTTTGACTTCCAACAATTAAACCAATTCTTTTTTGGAATTCTACAACCACTTTTGTTATCTATCTATAAATAATTATGATACATTTATAAAATTAAGAGTAAGACTATAATAGATATAAATTGGAAACAAATAGAGAAATTAAATACATGAGTATAAAGCAAGCCAACTTCTTTTTCCAAAATAATGCATTATATATAACACTTCTACCATGCACATCCACTAAAGCTTAGCAAGTTCATGTTTAAATTTTTTGAAGAAGTCTCTAGTTCTTTGACCACACATTAAGATCAATTTTATTCAAAAATAATCCAAACATCAAGTGGCTTGTGATTGCTTAATTGGATTCATCTTCACTGCATATAAGTCTCATTAATATATTTTAATTAGTAGAATTGTTAAAAATAAAGGTTTTAAATTTTTTAGATATAAAAATATTAAAATTAGATAATCTATTTGATTATTTAAGTAAATATTATGATTTAAAAAGCCTTATAAGTTATATGAGTCTTATTAAAGAAAAAATTAAAAAAATAGAATCTTAATAAATTTTGGAGATAATTATCTTAATTAATTTAAAATTTTCTTTTAATTATAATAATTACTATTTAATTATTGAGACCAATGTCTAAATTGGTCTTTTAATCATATATATTATTTATTAGAAATTAATAAATATTAATTAATAGATAAATTTTTTTAAAAAAACAAAAACAAAATACACAAAAAAAAACACAAAAAAGACTTCATATGAAAAAGATTTCTTTTTAATGATTTATATAAAAAAAAATAGGATTCTTTAGTTGATTTAAATTAATTTTATTACTATTGAAAATCACCAAGGTAGAAAAAAGTAGCCTTATTTTTAAATTATCATTTCAAGAATATTATATTTTTTTTTGAATTAATTTAGAATTAATTTTTAATTTTTTAGGAATTTTGGGAGGCAATTATGAAGAATTGGAGTAAGATTTGAAGGCCCTTCAAGGTTCCTTAGTTAATTTGGTATTTTTAAATACTATAATAAGATCAAAAATACAAAAAAATATTTTTTTTTAATAGAAATCATTATGACTAGCAGCTAGAGTAGTACTTGTAGAAAGTGAGGTCCATATGTTCTATATGGATTGTAGTGCCTTAGATGTAGGTAGGAGGATAAGATTAAAGCCTTGTGGCCCTTCTAAGACACTCTATACACCACTTTTTGAGCCTTAGTAAGACTCAAGCCCTTAACTTCTTAAACAAGTTATCCTTGAGATAAAATCCATTTATTTAATTTTTTAATTTTTTACTTCTTATCTTTGAACCTTTATAACTTATTCATAGTAATTCAAAATAACATATTCTTTATGTCATTGAAAAGATAAAAGAATTTTTTATATAAAAATTTAATTTTTATTTTTATTTTTTATTTTTTATCAAATAAAAATCTATTGAACAAGCTGTAACAAGTTTTTAGAGTGTACATTTATTTGATTGTATTTCTTTTATTTGTTTTGTACTTCTTTTTTTTATTCTTATTCATTGTACTTCTTACTTCACACTACCAATTATAAGCAACTTTTAATTGACGACATCTTATAATTTAGGTTGAAAGATAAATTTTACTTTCACATCATAAGTAGGTTATTAAGCATCAAATGCTCTAAATATACTTGACAACAGTACTTGTGATATTCTAAACCTATTGATCCACCACTTCCATACACAAAGTATATATTTTTTATTTTGGTACTTTCAATTGTCACCTCTAGATTAACCACAACTTCTAATATCACCTTTGATTCAACCTCTAGTCCATCTTTTAGTATTGCTTTACTTGCTTGTAAATGACAGCTTTACCTTAAATTTTAAATACAACTATTTGCTTGCCTGATCAACCACAACCTCTTCAACCTTAATACTTGTAGCCACCACCTCCAATTCCAATACAACTTTTAAATGAGTCTTACTTACTTAACTTAGTGTACTATTTATCATAGAACTTCCTTACAAGGTTGTATTATATGAAATCTAGATTGGAAATGTATCAAGCATCTATCTATAGAAGGATTTTAACTAACCTTAAAATTCTTCTTATAAACCAAAAAAATGCATGAGGTATGTAGAAATAATTTTGAAAATCTTAATCCTTTTAGAATCTTCAATTCAATCAATTTTAGTTTCTATCTAATTTAAATTATAAATCCAAGTAATCATAAAGAATCTAAATAAATCCTAAGTAAGTCCCAAGTTATTTCAAATATATCCTATCAATCCTAGAAAAATCCTAAATATATCCTATCAAATCCTTATTAAATTCTAAAAAATCCTTAAATGAATCTTAAATAATACTAAACAAATTTTTAATAAATCTTAATAAATCCTAATCAAATTTTAAATAAGTTATAAATAAATCTTTAAAAAATCTTAATATAAGTCTAATAATTTTTTTAATTTAATTCTAATAAAATTCTAATATAATCCTAATATAATTCTAAAATAATTCTATCAAATTCTAAAAAAATCTTAAATAAATATTAATTAAGTTCTAATAAATAATAATCAAATTTTTATCGAATTTTAATTAAATTTTAAAAAATCTTGATCAAATCTTAAAAAAATTTAACCAAATTTTAAAATAAATCCTATCTAAATCTTACAAGAATCCTAATCAAATCCTAATTGAATCCTAATCAAATTTAAGTAGATCCTGTAGTAGAATAAAAACCTTAAAATATTTTAACTAATCTTTTTTTTTACTTTAGAATTTTTATATCTTAAATCTTCATTACTAGCAATAAATTCAAAATTTTTTATATAAATCTCACTTATAGATTGTAAAAAAATTAAGTCAAACTACTTGAATATTGATCAGCCTCATTTTTTAACCTTGATATCTATGCTAAGGGTTTTTTCTTGCATTGTTAATTTGTTCTCAAAATTTGTATAGATATTATTATTTATATCAACTATTTATTCACAAAATTCTCTTTTAATCCAATTAATAGATCTTTGTAATTCTTTGAAATCCTCACTAATCTACAAACTACCAACTACCAATATTTTAATATATATAAATTTTAATAAGTTTAAATGTGACTAATCAATTAAGTTCAAATTTATATCACATATTAAGCATAAATATTTTTACGAAGCTAAAATTTTTTATTTATAGATCTATTATAAAATTCACAAAATAATTTCACTTTTTATTCCAAAAAAGAATTTCACATTTATTATAGGCACTTGTTTTTGTGTCTTTGGATCTAGTTTTAATCTTAGTTTACAAATGGTCCTCCTTAGATGTCAACCTAAGCTTTTTATTGATAGTTTTTATTAGAAATTATCTTAACTTTCATAAAAGATGTCTATAATATTTTTGTATTTAGTCTATCTTATCTTATATTATTTATAGCTTTACAAAGTAAATAGAAGTCTTTTTGATGAAATTAGCAATATAATACTAAATTTTTTACTTCTTCTTATCTTTTATTTATAATTTCTAAAGAATTTTCTATTAAATTTTTAATTAGGTCCTTCTAAAATATAGGTCTTTATTTATTCTTTTATCTAATAGTTGTATTATAACATGACAACAACCTGAAAATATGTAGCTCTAGCATCTCTAAAACCTTCATCAAATTATTACAACCAACACCAACAAAGATAGCCACAATCCAGCATGTTCTTGTTGTTCACATCCCACTGTCAAAGACAAGGATATGAATCATAAATAATATATATATATATATATACTCTCATGTTACTCAAAATCACTTGAAGATGGAATAGTATTAAAACTAGAATGGCTATTGCCAAAGACAAGAAGACTAGAGACTCTTAGAACAAGACTAGGAACAAAAAAGACATTGACAAGAGTGAAGAAGGCTTCATTCTTGTCTCTATATATACTATCGATCTAATAGCTACATGGTAGCATTCTATAGGATCCTCAACACGTATCCAATTTGCAAGATACGTATCAAACTTGTAAGACAAGTTTTCTATATGTGCGCCATATATTTAACTTGTTCTATAAGTTATCAATATGTATACCATGTACTTAGCTTATTCCACAAGCTACCAACATATGCAATATATTGTTGTGTGGCATGATCTTCTATTTGAGAATACACTGGATATATGGCTGTAGAGATGTTACTTGAAACTTATTGGAAAGACTCCAATAAGAGATTTTTATCCTTAATAAAAAAGGCAAACATCACAATGATATTAAAAAAAAATTATATTAGTAAATTCTTTTGTATTTAAGTAGGTTTGTATATAAAGGATCAAATTGCCACAAAATCTTTCAATATCTTATTCATTTGTAAAGACTTATTTCTTCTTAAATTTTAAAATTTAATAACTGTTAATCTAGCTATTTAATTTCTATAAAACTTTTTTTAAAGTGTAGATAATATTCTTAAATTTCATAAAAAAAAATATCAACTATAAATTTACTTCCAATCGTTTGATATCTTAAAAACCCTAGCAGCTGCTTAAAACCCTAGTTTAGAGACACCTAAGAACTATTTTCTTTATATCTCACAAATCCAAAATTCTAATATCAATTTTTTTTTAATATAATCTTATAATATAAATATATATACTTTTAAAAATTTTGAGCCAAAAATTTATCAAATTGCTTAAGATATAGCTCAAAATATAACCACTAGTTAAGTAGAGTCACTTACTACTTTTAGCTTATAAGCATTGACTTCAATTCCTAATGTCTCCTTCATCTTAGCTTGGATTTCATCAAGCCATATATAAAAATTATAGCAAAGAAAGTGCTCTTTTCAATTCTAATTACCAATCCTTTATTGCTTTTTGTACGCACAAGTTATGCTCAAAAGAGTGACAGTAGGTACAATTTCAACACCTTAACTTTGATCGCCTGTATCTCCTTCATAAATAGTTCATATTACACAAAATTTGTATCAAAACTATATCCAAAAATCCAAACTTGCTGATCCTAGCCTTTGATATTTGACTCTCTTCAAAAAACAAACTCTAATCCCTAATAAGTCCTAGGGCAGCCTCCTTGAAGCTCATTGGATATGATTTTTGGCCAATAGGAATAGAAACTTCTATCATCTATCTCCATTCATTTACATAAATGGCATAACTATCCCCTTTTATACTAAAAATCCCTTTTGAATCCTTTTTTTTATAAGATTCACATAATATGTGTTCCAAACACCAAATAAAAAGAAGTAAATAAGATCTTAAAGACCACCAATGTCTAATAAAGGTGACTTAAGATATATAAAAGTTATTATCAATATAAAATCAACTTCAAAAGTCACTACCAAAAAAAAAAAAAAAAACATTGTATAAACCTCAAGAATAATCTTTTTAGATAGATTCTTTTTAAACTAACAACCTAATTATATTTTATAACTAATAAAATCCACTAATATGGCTCTTATTTAGTTGTGTAATAAATTATATATTAAATATATATGTACAATATTTTCATATGATAGCCAAACCACAACACAATAATATGGCTAGCTTATTGACCTAGTGTTTAGCCTATCAATCACTTATAACCATGTATAAAGATGAAATCACATCTATGAAGCTTCTAGAGAGCTTTTTTGTAGGATATTATCAAATTAATCTTCTTCTACCTACTTTTATCTATCCATATTAATTAAATAATTATTGGAATAAATCTTATATTTGTGACATTATCCCTCCTTGCAGAGACGAGTTCCATGAGGAGTGGTGATTATGTATTGAAAAAGTCTAAGATGCACCAAATTATATTTGCCACATATTCTAATCTTTGCTCCTTTTGAAGGTAGTTGATAGATCCTCTCAGCCATCAATAATATCCCATACTTGGACTAGAAGACTATTTTGTTATTTGATCATTATTGAGGCCTTTATAACTTCTTTTAAAGAAAATATTTGAATTACCATCAAGAATAGTTCCTACCGCTAAAAATATCACCAAATATCAAGAGCTTCTTCCAAGGTCGTAATATCAAACACATTGTATCTCGCCATCAATTCAAAGAAGAACATATCATTTTTCAAGATCTTCATCTCTATTCTATTGTCTTGAAGGTTGTAATAGTTATAATATCTCATCCGGTAAATCAACAAACAATGGTTCTTGAATTGAATTTGAGGATTGTTGATTCCGGCCATAAAAAATAAATAAAAGCTTCTTCTATAAAAAAATAATATTAGAATTTTGATATAAATAAATTCAAAGAAATAATAAATAATAATATAAGATAGAATGAAACTTCTTTTGAACTTATTTGGTTTTATAGTAAGGATTTTTTTTATTCTTCATCGTAATTTTGATGAAAGTCGTCGATGAAATGTATTAACTTTTGCTGATGCATTTACTAGATTCATGGATGACTCCTATATACATTCACTAATAATGTATCCATACTAATATACAAGATATTTCAGCCGATTTTGATGCCATCTCAAATCTAAGACCTCTTCCACCTCGAATTCTTCATTGTTATCTACTTCTATAGGAGGCGGTGGCATTTGTCTTCTTCCTTGTATATCCATTGTCTTATATGGCTCAAACAATGACATGTTGTTATATAGTAATATAGCCATTAAGTAAAAGAGAAAAGAAATGATTGTAATATATAGAAGCTAAAATAAAAATATTTTAATAAATTATTTTAAAATTATAGATAATAAATAAGAAAATAATAAAAATTAAAAAATTCTAATATTATCTTTTTATAGAAGAAGCTTTTATTTTTTTTATGGCCATAAATAAGATAAAATAAAATAGATTAGAAATTAAATAAATGGTCATCTTTAAAAAAGAATTAAAAATAGGTTTTAGCAAAGTTTATCTCAAAATTCTCAAAGTTGATATCCAAAGAAGACCAATTGTGAGCCTAAATTGAAATCAGACCTTGAGATACAAAACTATGTACTTATGGCGGGTAGAGAATTCTTTTGCAAATTAAAGAATTAGGTTAATAAAGGAAACTTAAGAAGGTTGATTTAAGCATTAGTTTTGAGTGTTTTAGATAGAAATTGGCCTTATAAGAGCATTACAAAATTATAGTTATTTTGGAAGACTCTAGATTTTATGAAATAAAAAGGGATTTATACATTTGAGTATTTTGTAAGTTTGATTATAGATCTACAAGTAAAAATTTGTGATTTTTTATTGTAGTTGTTATTAATACATGTTGTAAGTTTGAGCTTGATTGAACAGTTTAATTGAAGGTTATTAAAGTTCAAATAGGTCGGAATCTTAAAAGTTGGATTATGAGAGGCAGTAAGGATTTTTCAAATATTTAGTAATCTACTAGTTGAATTGAGATAAGAATTATTTGTATAGATAATAGACTAGATTTTTTATTTGTATATGAATTTTGAAAGGAATTGAATGGTGCAAAGGAAAGATATTTGTACTAGGTGATTAACATCAAAGTTAGAGAAGAACGACTACCTACACCTGAGTAGAATTTTGAGCTTAATTTCTATTTGATAAGTTGAATTTCTTTCAATTTTTTTTTGTATGTTATCAATTTAATTATTGAAAAGTGTATAAAATTTTAACTATGATCAACAATTAGATCATTAGCCATTGTATTATCAATCTATTATAAGATTTATTATGATTTGTTAGGATTTGATTAGAGTTTGATTAAGATTTGTTAGAATTCATTTAGGATTTGGTTAGGATTTCATTAAGATTTGGATAGGATTTAGAATTTGAATAAGATTTGATTAAGATTTGAATAGGGCTTGATTAATATTTGATTAGGATTTGATGATTTGATTAGGATTTGACTAAAATTTGACTAAGATTTTATTAGGATTTTATTAGGATTTGATAAAAATAAGACTAAGATTTTATTAGGATTTAATTAGAATTTGAATAAGATTTGATTAAAATTTGATTAAGATTTGATTATAATTTGATTATAATTTCTATTTTAATATTTTTTTTGGATTCATATTAATATTTTTTAAAGATTTCTTTATTATTTTTTAATGACTTTTTTAGAAGTTTTTTAGGATTTTTTTTGTATTCTTTTATAATTAATTAAAAATCTAATTGAACTTCTTCAATGATTGAACATACTTGTTTTTTTTAATTCTATTAGAGGTGTTAGGACTTGTTGTAAATTTTATTTTATCTTCTACAGCCAAGTACTCAATGCATTCTCAAGCAAGACTTCACATGATATGATAATGTGGAATACAAGATGAATCTTCATAGATTTTGGTAGGTATAATCAATGGATAATTAGATTAATTTAATTATAAATCCAAAATGGTCCAAGCCTATGATAATCTACCTTGTCATAAAAGTAATTAATCTTTATATTACAAGGAAGTAATCATACCTTATTGCCCACGTAGAATTGAGGCTGTTTTTTATTATAGATATCTATATTGATCTTTTTTTATTCTTGAATTTCTTTTAATTGTGCCTTCTTTGTTGCATGTAGCTTTAACAACCAATTTGCCAAATCTTCTATCGTAGGATTATCAACTTTTAAAAAGTCAAGAGTATCAAGTCATAGATGATAACCATAATTTGTAAAGAATGAAGTTTATTGAGTAGATTAATATATCAAATTATTGTAAGCAAATTTTACCAATGGAAAAACAATTGTCCAATCATCTTAATGATAGTTGATGATACATCTCAAATATTGCTCTAAAATTTAATTTACTCATTCCATTTGTCCATCAATTTGAAGGTGGAAAGCTCTAATTTTATATCCACTTTCAATATTTTAAAAAAGATCTTTTAAATTCTTAATACAAATTATGTCTCTCTATATGATATAATATCCTTTGATAATCCATGATAGCAATAGATATTATCAAGAAAAAATTTAGCTATTTCTTCACCTGTGATAGATTTTGTACACAATATAAAATGGGCCATCTTGGTGAAACAATCTAAAATCACAAATATAAAGTCATATGAACTTGAATTTGAAAGATCCATGATGAAATCTATAGAAACAAAAGACTAAGATTGTTCTGGTACAAGTAATGGTCGGAAAAGTCTATAAGGTTGATGATGTGGAATTTTTGATCTTGAATAAATGTTGTATGATTGTACAAACTCTTTAACAGCCTTTTACATTTGAAGCCACTAAAAATATTTTGACATTAGCTCCAAAGTCTTGTTATATTCAAAATGTCTTATTACAAGAAAGTTGTGATAAGCTTCAAAAGTACATAATCATACTTCACCTTTTGGAATATATATGCATCTTTCAAAATAAAATAGATCGTTCTTAAATTCAAACTTAGAAGTATCATGAGACTTAGATGCATTATTTTTAATCTCATAAATAAGAGAGTTTGAAGACATATGTGACTGGACTTGCTTGACAAAAGTTGAATCAATAATCAATACTGATTTTATTACTTGAAGATGAAATTACTCCAATTTTAAGAGGATTATTCTTTGTTGATCAAAACCTAAATTTCTTTCTTTTTGTATAAGATAAAAACATCTAAAAAGAACATTAGACAGACCTTGTTATTTATTTGGTCGATAAGTGATAATGAACTTGAATCTTAACAAAGATATATTCCAATAAGCCTGATAACGATTCAACACACATGTTGACATAAAATACTCGAGGTTCTTATAATCCATTGTCGTTTATTATGAAGTCTTGCTTGAAAATACATTGGACATCTGGCTGTAGAAGTTAAAAAAGAAATAACAATAACAACTTATAACACCTCTAATAGAATTATGTAAAACTTACAATTAAGATTAATAAGTATGCTTCAATTATTAAAACCTTTAATTAGATTTTTTAATTGATTATTGAAGAATACAAAAAAAAATCTTAAAAAACTTTTAAAGAAGATATAACAAAATAATAAAGAAATCTTAAAGAAATATTAATATAAATCCAAAAAAAATATTAAAAATAGAAATTCTATTAAATTAATAAAAATAAAAATTATAATCAAATTTTAATCAAATCCTACTCAAATCCTAATAAAACCCTAAATAAACTTTAATCAAATTTTGATCAAATCTAATATCCTAATCAAATTTTATACAAATCTTAATCAAATCTTAATCAAATTTTAATTAATCTCTAATCAAATCTTAGTCAAATTCTAATCAAATCTTAAACAAATCCTAGTCAAATTTTAATCAAATCCTAGTCAAATTTTAATCAAATCTTAATCAAATCCTAATCAAATCCTAAACAAATCCTAGTCAAATCTTAGTCAAATCCTAATCAAATCTTGATCAAATCCTAACATCCTAGTCAAATCTTAATTAAATCCTAATAATTGTGATCAAATCCTAATCATCATTGAATCAAATCTTAATCAAATCCTACTCAAATCCTACTCAAATTCTATTAAAATACTAAATAAATTCTATTCAAATCTTGGTCAAATCCTACTCAAATTCTAGTAAAATCCTAAATAATTTCTAATCAAATCTTGGTCAAATTCTAACATCCTAGTCAAATCTTAAACAAAATTTAGTCAAATCTTAGTCAAATCTTAAACAAATTCTAATCAAACCATGGTCAAATGCTAACACCTTAGTCAAATCTTAATATTCTAGTCAAATCCTAATCAAATCCTAATCAAATCCTAGTCAAATCCTAAATAAATCATAATCAAATCTTAGTCAAATCCTAACATCCTAATCAAATCTTAATCAAATCTTAACCAAATCCTAATAACCTTGGTCAAATCTTAATAAAATCTTAGTCAAATTCTAATCAAACTTTGATCAAATCCTAACAATCTTAATCAAATCATGAGCAAATCCTAGTCAAATCGTGATAAAATCCTGGTCAAATCCTAACAACTCTAAACAAACCTTAAATAAATCCTAATAAAATCTTAGTCAAAGCTAAATCTTAATTAAATCCTAATAAATCCTAATAAATCCTAAATAATCTTAATAAATTTTAATAAATTCTAATCAAATCTTAACAAATCCTAATCAAATTCTAACAAATTTTAATCCAAACAAATCCTGACCAAATCCTAACAAATTCCAATCAAATCCTATAGCAAATTGAAACTATAATCGATAATGATCTAATTATTGATCTTAGTTAAAAATTTATATACTTTTCAATAATTAAATTGATAATATATACAAAAAATTTGAAGAAAATTTATTTTACCAAACAAAAGTTATGCTTGACTTTCTACTTAGATGTAGGCTGCCCATCTTTTCTAACCCTAATATCAAACTTCCAATATAAATATCTTCTCTTTGTACTATTAAATTACTCTAAAAACTCATATACAAATATAAATCTTGTCTACTATCCATATAAAAAACTATCACCTCAATCCAATTAATAGATTGCTAAATATCTAAGCAACCATTAATAACCTTCAAATTCCAACTTCTAAGACCTCAATCCACTTGAACTTAAATAATTTCTAATTAAATTATTCAATCAAATTCAAACTTACAATATATGCTAACCACAACTACAATTACAAACCATCAAATTTCCACTTATAGATCTAAATTTAAATTCATAGAATATTCAAATTTATAAATCCCTCTTTATTTCACAAAATCCAAAGTCACTCAATACAACCTTGATTTTGCAAATCTCTTACAAAGTCAATTTTTCTTCAAATCACTCAAAATCAACATTAGAATACACTTGCTTAGATTTGCTCACTAATTCAACTCTTTAATTTATAAAAGATTCCTCTGATCCACTGTAGGCATGCAATTTTGTACTTCATGGTTTGATTTCAATCCAAGATCACAACCGGTCCTCTCTGGATATCAACTTTGAGATTTTTAATATAAAATTTGCTAAAACCTCCTTAAAGATGTATATATTTTTAATTTTTTTAATCTACTTTGTTTTATCTTATTTATGGCCATACAAAGCAAGTAAAAGCCTCTTCTATAAAAGGTAATATTAGCTCTTTTAACTTTTTTCTATTTTCTTGTCTATTATCCA
Source organism: Physcomitrellopsis africana (assembly GCA_036785485.1). Lineage (NCBI taxonomy): Eukaryota > Viridiplantae > Streptophyta > Bryopsida > Funariales > Funariaceae > Physcomitrellopsis > Physcomitrellopsis africana. The sequence goes on along the minus strand of JAWRVF010000591.1, from coordinate 56,350 downwards.
TAATTTTAAAATAATTTGCTAAAATATTTATATTTGAGCTCCTATATATTATAATTATTCCTTTCTTCTTTTACCTAATAGTCATATTATTACAGGACATTGTATAAATGGTGATTCGATTAGAAGCGCCTTCTAAATAATAATACCATTCTTAAAAAGAATCTACAATTGCAAAAAGTTCTTTATCATGGATTTCATAGTTAATCTCTGCTATTGAAAATTTTTTGGAATAAAAAGCTATTAGGTGGAATTTGTCATTTGCTTCTATTTGTGATAATATCACATCCAAAGCAAAGTCTAATGCATCTATTTTTATAAAAAAATACCTTAGAAAAGTGGATGTGATACAAGATTGATGCAAAAATAAATGCTATCTTCAAAACTTCAAATAATACTTTGTTTTTTTATTCCACTCAAGTTTGTCTTTACAAATTAAGTATGTAAGTGGAGCTGTAATTTGAAAAAAATCTTTGATGAAGATTTGATAATAATTGGCAAATTCCAAAAAATATTGTACATCTTTTATTATTCTTGAAATCTTCCAATCTATGATGGTTTGGACTTTCTTAAGATCCATCTTGAGACCATCATTCAAAATAATGTATCCTAAGAAGTCAACTTAAATAGTGTGAAATACATATTTTTTTTCATCTTCATATATAGTCTTGTATTCCAAAATTTTTGTAACACATAAAAAAATAAAATACAGATTCTTCTATATTCTTAGAATAGATTAGAATATTGTCTAAATAGCAGATAATAAAATCATCAAGAAATTGACAAAAAATATTATTTATAAGATGTTAAAAAGTAGTTGGTGCATTTGTAAGTCCAAAAGGTATGACATTATATTTGAAATGTCTATACCTAGTTTGAAATACAGTCTTCCATTTTTTGATGTGGACCAAATTGTATGCTCCTCACAAATCTATTTTTGTATAGATCTTTATTTGATTGAGTTGATCAAGTCTTGAAATCAAAGATAAAGAATACCTATTCTTGATGGTAATCTTATTAAATCCTCAATAATCTACGCACATCCGCAATAATCTATCTTTTTTCTTCACAAATAAGATAAGAGCTCTTGTTGGAGATTTTGAATGGTATATAAAGTTCTTAGCCAAATTCTTATTAATATATTCTTTCAATGTAGTCAACTCGTTCTATGATAAATTATAGATTGATCCAAATGGTAGTTAAGATCCTTCTTGAAGATTGATTGAATAATCATAAGATTGATGTTTTGGAAGAATATGTGCATTTTTCTTTTTAAAAACATCTTCAAAGTCTTGATATTAATTAGGAATATCACTTGTAGTCTTTTCAGCATCTAAAATAGATGTGGCATACATAGCAAAAGATAATCTTTATTTTGCTATATGTATGAAAGCTTTTGTATCTATCAATAAAGATTTGGATGTAATAGAATTATGTATGCCTACTTAAGTAATGAGTTTTTGGATTAAACTATAAGAAAAATTAAGGTTTCAAGAAATTTAATCTATTTGAAGATTATATTTTTTTAACCATGATAATCCTAAAATAATTGAATTGAAAAAAGATCTAATTATATTAAATATTACTATGTTATTATGTCTCTTAGTTACTATATCTAAAAGAATAGTCTCATAGATAATATCTCCAAAAGACAACAAATGACCATCTATGACTTCTACGTCAACAAATTTAGTTTTTAGACTAGAGATATTTATTATTTTTTGACAAAGTCTTTGTTTATGAAACAAGTTGAGGCTTCTGTATCTAATAAGGCAAGGATTTTGTGATTTTTAGGTCCTAAAAATACATCTATTGTAAAACAAGGTGAGGGATTTAAGGAGAGAATAAGACCTTTATAAGGTGTTGCACATGATTTTAGCCGCATGATTCCTATTGTAACTGAAGAAACTCTTTTTTTTGACACATTATTTTTTTTAGTGACTATACTTCTTATTTTATGATTGTGTTGCTTCTTTGAACAATGTTGAGTTGTGTACTTTGTTTCTCCACAATATAAATACAAATCTTTTTAACGACATCAAGTTTTTTTTCTGTTTGATGAGAGATTTAAAACATATTATATCAATTTGTATTAGATCTATTATTAAGAATCCAATTAAAATAGATGCAAAAATTAGTAAAAATTATGTCAAAAAAAAATAATAAATTAGAAATGAAGAAATATGTATATTCAAGAAGAAACTAGAATGGCTATTGTCAAAGACTACAAAATACAAGAGGCTCTTGAATTAGAATAGAAGCAAGAAAGGAATTGACAAGAGTGAAGAAGGCTTTACTCTTGTCTCTATAAATACTATCTATTTAAAAGCTACATGGTAGCATTCTATAGGACCTCCTACACATGTTTAATTTGTAAGACACGTGTCAAACTTGCAAGATAAGTTTCTCACATGTGTCCCACGTACTTAGCTTGTTCTACAAGCTACCAATATATACAACATATGGCTAGCTTATTTCACAAGCTATCAACATGTGCAACACAAGGCTAACTTGTTGATTAAGTTTTTAATCTATCAATCACCTATAGACATGTATAAAGATGATTCCATGTTTAAGAAGCTTCTACAAAGCTTTTCTATAAGATGTTATCTAATTAATTTATTTTATTTATTTCTATCTATCTATATTAATTAGATAATTATTAGAATAAATCTTATGTCTATAAAATCACCCTCCCTTTTAAAGACAAGTTCTATGAGGAGCAGTGATTATATGTTGAAGAAGTCTAGGATACATCAAATTGTGCTTGCCACATACTCTGATCTTTATTCCCTTTGAAGGTAGTTGATAGGTCCTTTCAGCCATCAATAGTGTCTCATACTAAGATAAAATGACCACCTTGTTAATTGATCATTATTGAGGCCTTGATAACTTTTTTCAAATAAAACATTTGAAACACCATCAGGAGTAGTTCCTACCTCTAAAAGTATCACCAAACATCAAGAGTCTCTTCCAAAGTTGTGATACTAAACACGTTGTATTTCACCATCTATCCAAAAAAATACATGTCATTGTTGAGGGTCTTCATCTCTATTCCGTCATCTTAAAGGTTGTGATAGTTATAATATATCGACCGGTAAGTCAGCAAACGATGGCTTTTGAGTTAAATTTGCTGCTTTTTGATCCTCCATCTCTTTAGCACAAAAAAATCCAAAGAAATAACAAATAATAATACAAGGTAGAATGAAACCTCTATAGAATCTGCTTTGCTTTATAGCAAAGATTTTTTTAAATTTTTATTTTGATTTTGATGGATATTGTTGTTCTTCTTTATCTCACTTACTCTACCAATATTGCCTAGAGTAAATCTGTAAAGGAAGATTCAAACACAGGGAGAGACTATCCACATTGAGTTAAACTGTTAGGGTCATACAAATAACCACCTTCTGAATATTAGAATCCAATGCACACGTACTCGCTTTTTAAAATAATGCCATCCATTCTATTGGTTTTGCTATTTTGTAACTAAAGATAAACTTCATGACACAATCCTCCACCAATTCTCCTACTGTAATCTTCTGTCTTCTTCCGAGCTCATATCAACAATTGGAAATATTGCACCATTTCCATAAGCTGCATATACCCGCTTCTCTCTCCAATCACTGGAAATAATTCCTTACCAAGAACGTCTTCTGAAACAAATTATTTTTCCAATATTCTCCTTCACCGCTTAACTCTCACAATCAATACGGCATAACTTTCTCATCCATAATCAAACTTCATTGACATATCCGGTCTTCAACCTCCAATTCTCAACAAAGAACTCACACATCAAACAATTATAATTTCTTACTCATTCACATATATAAATTTTTTTGTTTTATTATTATATTTTATCATTGACATTATATAATCCTTCGGAATAGAATCCGGATCCTCCACTATAGCCTAACAAAAGAAAAGAGAGAGGTAGCACTAAGCTTATCCCGGCTCAGGACTATCATAGTCTGGTCCCGACTCCTCTATACCGAATCAATTTATACTTATCCCATCTATGTTAAGTGCTACACAACCAATGATAACTACTTTTTCTAACTTCTTCATCCATTCTGTATTCTAAACTGGCCATTCATCGGCTTCTTGCCTATTCTTAATCCTACAAACTATGTATTATAAATCCTAAAATTCCTATCTATTCTACAAATATCGTCGATGAAACGCATTAATTGTTGCTGATGTATTTGCTACATTCCTGGATGGCTTCTATGTGCATTCACTAATATCATATCCGCACTAATATATAAGATATTATTGTCACTTTGGATGCCGCCTTGAATTTAAAATCTCTTCTATTTCAAATTCTTCATTGTTGTCGACTTCTATAGGAGGTGATGGCATTTATTTTTTTCTTTGTATATCTATTGTCTTGTATGGCTTGAATAGTGACACGTAAAATATAGAATGGATCTTCATAGATTTTGATAGGCATAATCAATAAGCAACTGGATTGATTTGTTTACAAATCAAAAAAGGTCCAAGCTTATAATAGTTTAGCTTATCGCAAAGACAAATAGTCTTTATATTACGACAAAGTAACCATATCTTATTATCCATGTGGAATCAAGGTTGTTCTTTACGATAGATATCTGCATTGATTTTTTGTTGTTCTTTACGATAGGTATCTGCATTGATTTTTTGTTGTTCTTAAGCTTTCTTTAGTTGTGCTTTTATTGTTGCATGTAGCTCTGACAACCAATTTGCTAATTCTTTTATCATAGGATTATCAACTTTTAAAAAGTCAAAAGTATAAAGTTATGGATGATAATTGTAATTTGTAAAGAATAAAATTTGTTGAGTAGAAGAATGTATCGAGTTATTATAAGCAAACTCTACCAATGGAAAAAGAGTTGTTTAATCATCTTGATGGTAGTTGATGGTATATCTCAAATATTGCTCCAAAATTTGATTTACTCATTCCGTTTGTCCATTAGTTTGAGGGTGGAAAATTGAAGATAGTTTTATATCCACCTTGAATATTTTAAAAAGAGTCTTCTAAAATCTTGATATGGATTAAGTTCCTTTATCAGATATAATATCCTTTGATAATCCATGATAGTGATAAATATTATCAAGAAAGAATTTAGTTATTTCTTCACTTGTAATAGATTTTGTACATGGTACAAAATATGCTATCTTAGTAAAATGATCTATAATCACAAATATAGAGCCATATAAGCTTGACTTTTGAAGATCCATGATAAAATCCATAGAAACAAAGGATCAAGATTGTTCTAGTATAAGTAATGGTTGGAGAAGTCTGTAAGGTGAGTGACGAGGAGTCTTTGATCTTGAACAAACATCACATGATTATACAAATTCTTTAATAGTCTTTCACATTTAAGACCACCAAAAATCTCTTGATATTAGCTCCAAAATCTTATTATATCTAAAATATCCTGCCATAGAAAGGTTGTGATGAGCTTCTAGAGGACGTTGTTGTACTGTGCCTTTTGGAATATATAGGCATCCTTCAAAATAGAGTAGGTTGTTCTTGAACTCAAACTTGAAAGTATCATGAGACTTAGATGAATTATTCTTAATCTCATAGAGAAGAGGATCTGAAGACATACTTGACTAGATTTGCTTGATAAAAGTTGAATCAACAGTCAATATTAATTTCATTGCTTGAAGATGAAATTGCTTTGGCTTCAAGAAGATCATTTTTTGTTGATCAAAAGCTGAATCTTCTTCTTTTGGTACAAGATAAAAATGTCTAGAAAAGGCATCGGATAGATCTTATTATTTTTTTGGCCAATAGCTGATAATAAACTCGAATCTTAACAAAGACATGATCTAATAAGCTTAATAATGATTCATCACACGTATTAATATAAAATATTCAAGGTTCTTATGATACGTATATATGGTGACTGGATTAAAAGCACCTTCTAGATAATGACGCTATTCTTGAAAAGAATCCACAATTATAAGAAGTTCTTTATTGTGGATCTCATATTTGCTTTCTGTTGGCAAAAATTTCCTAGAACAAAAAGCTACTGAAGGAGTTTATCGTTTGTTCCCATTTAAGACTATACTGCCCTCAAAGCAAAATCTAATGTATCTATTTTCATAAAAAATGCCTTCAAAAAATAGACACAATACAAAATTAGTGTAGAAGTAAAAGCTGTCTTCAAAGCCTCAAACAATACTTCTGCTTCTTTCCTCTACTTGAATTTGTCCTTATAAGTTAAGCGTATAAATAGAGCTGCAACTTGAAAAAAGATCCTGATGAAGATTTGATAGTAATTGGCAAATTCAAAAAAGCATTGTACATCTTTTACTATTTTTTAGAATCTTCCAATCCATGATTGTCTGGACTTTCTTAGGATCCATTTTGAGACCATCATTTGAAATGATATATCCTAAGAATTTAACTTGAGTAGTATGAAATTTATACTTTTCCATCTTCGTGTATAATCCTACATCTCTAAGTTTTTGTAACACATGACGAATATGAAATTCATGTTCTTTTGTGTTCTTAGAGTAGATCAAAATATCATCTAAATAGCAGACAATAAAATCATCAAAAAACTGACAAAAAACATCATTCATAAGATGTTGAAAAGCAGTTGATGCATTTGTAAGTCCGAAAGGCATGACATTATATTCAAAATGTCCATACCTTGTTTGAAATGTAGTCTTTTATTCATCACCTTCTTTGATATGCACCACATTGTATGCTTCTTATAGATCTATATTTGTATAGATCTTAGCTTGATTCAATTGATTAAGAAGTCCAAATATCAAAGATAGGGGGTATCTATTCTTAATGGTAATCTTATTGAGTCCTTGATAATCTACACACATCCGTAGTGATCCATCTTTTTTTTTACAAACAAGATAAGAGCTATTGTTGGAGATTTTGAATGGCGTATGAAATTCTTGGCCAAATTCTCATCAATATATTTCTTGAGTTCAACCAATTCAATCTAAGATAAACTATAGGTTGATCCAAATGAAGACTGAGTTCCCTCTTTGAGATCAATTGAATAATTATATGGGCAATGTTCTAAAAAAATATGTACATTTTTTTTTCAAAAATGTCTTGATAATCTTGATATTGGCTTGGAATGCCACTTGAAGTCTTTCCACCATCAAAAATTGATGTAATATAAATAACAAAAGATGATTTTTTTTTTACTGCATCCATAAAAGCTTTTGCACCTGTAAATATAGATTTTATTATATTAGACTTATGATATGTCACCTGACTAACAAAACTCTTATTAATACTTTGAAAAAAGCCAAGTCTATAAGAAATCCAATCTATTTGAAGATTATATTTTTCTAGCTATGATAAATCTAAAATAATCTGACTAGAGGAAGATTTAATTATATTAAAGATGATACAACTATTATGACCATGTATTGTTATATTTATAGGAAGGATTTTATGAGTAATATCTCTAAAAGATAATAAGCGACCATCTATGACTTCTACATATACAGATTTAATTTTCTATATTGAAGATATTCTATGATTTTTAACAAAATTTTTTTATCTAAAAAACACGGTGAGGCTCCTGAATCTAGCAAAGCAAAGGCTTTGTGATTTTTATGTCTCAAATAGACATCTATTATAAAGCAAGGAGAGGATTTTGAAAAGAAGATAGGACCTTTACTAGGAGTTGTACAAGATTCTAACTGCACGATTCCTATTGTAGCTGGACAAACTCATTTTTTAACATATTATCTTTGATAGCCGTACTTCTCATCTTGTGATTGCATCATTTTTTCGGATAATGTTGAGTAATGTGCTTAGATTCTCCACGATATAAATACAATCTTTCTTGACAACGACGAGTCTTTTCTTGTTTAACAAGATATTTAAAATGTACCATGTTGATTTGTATGTCTTTTACTTTTGAATGTACATATTAAAAAGACATTAATATTGCCATTATATTATAGTAACATTGGGGCTGCTTTATGCGACTCTTTGATCAAAATTCAAAAAGCCAATTATCATACTTCATAGCAAAATCAATTGCTTGATTCAATGTCTAAGGATCGGATAAGTTGAGCATCATATTATAATCTATGGAGAAATTGGTTAATAAATGCAACATCATTTTACTTGTTGATAATTGCTAATTGTCAAAATTGTGAAGCATATGATATCACTGATCGATTGCCTTGTCGCAAGATGCGGATCTTATTGGTTATAATACAAATTATATTATATTTTCTATATATAGATTAAAATTCTACTAAAAACATCTCTAAATTATTTAATATTGGATTATATTGTTCAAGAAAGGATGAAAATCATGATAAAACACAACTTGATAGTAGTGTTCCAATAAACCTGACTTATGACTCTTGAGTTGGATAATTTTGGAGTTGAAGTTCAATCACCAATTATACTTGATTCATGAATCCTCAAAACTTAGATCTGGTACCATTAAACTTCTCTAGAAACTAATTTTTGATTCTTTGATACTTGAATAGTATTTTTTGATACTTGAAGTGATATGGCTTGAAGTAGCTTGAATCATCTCTATATCTTTACTTCCTACTAATCTTATTGCTCTTTATGGAGGTGCATTGAGTTGATGCATTGCAAGCATTAATTTTCTCATTTGCTCTTACATTTGTGCCACTGTACTCTTCATTTCAGCAAGCTCTACCATGATACCACAATAGAAAAGAAAAAAAATATTTACTCTCATTACAAAATAAAAAATTCAAGAATAAAGAAAAAAAATTCTAAGAATAATATCAGTTTAGAAGTGGATAATCCACAACTTCTAATATGCATATGTCTTATCAAGAAAAAGGGATAATCTACTCTTAATGAAGAAAAGACAAAATTTTGATATTATAACTATACTCTTGTCAATTTATCAAAGACACAAATTGAAACAAATACATAAGTTAGTAAAAACTATGTCAAAAAAATAATAATAAAATAGAAATGAAGAAATATGTATATTCAAGAAGAAATCAGAATGGCTATTGCTAAACACTAGAAAATATATGAAGCTCTTGAATTAGACTAGAAGCAAGAAGAAAATTGACAAAAGTGAAGAAGGCTTCACTCTTGTCTCTATAAATACTATCTATCTAAAAGCTATGTGGTGGCATTCTATATGACCTCTTATACATGTCTAATTTATAAGACACATATCAAACTTGCAAGATAAGTTTCTTACATATGTGCCACATATTTAGCTTGTTCTATAAGCTACCAACATGTGCGACACATGGCTAGCTTATTCCATAAGCTATCAATATGTGCAACACGTGGCTAGCTTGTTGATCAAATTTTTAACCTATCAATTACCTATAGATATATATAAACGTGATTTCACATCTATAAAGCTTCTAGGAACCTTCTCTATAAGATGTTATCCAATTATCTTATTTTACCTACTTGTATCTATCTATATTAACGAGATACTTATTAGAATAAATCTTATATCCGTGACATTTAGCTTAGTTAGATAAATTTTTGAAAACTTAGGAGTTGCTATCAATAACTGGCTTGTTTCTCTCCAGCCAAATCTATATTCTTAATACCTTTTAAATAAATAATTGTTGCATGTAATGGCTTGAGTAATAAATTATTCCAAAAAAATTTGCTTTTGATATTGTTAACAACAAATTTTTGATGTTATCTTTCAACTTATAACAAAATTGATTAATAAGAGCTTTGTTATTCTATTTCACATTGCAAGTAAGGTTTTAAAATTTTATAACATATATTGTACCTAATCATATTTCTTATTATAAAGATAAGAGCTTAATCTCTGCTACCCTCTCTCAATTACTTTTTCCAAATGTAGTCGTAAATACTTCAAAGAATGAATTCAAATCATAAAAAATTTGAGAATCTTTTTTCATTAAAGATGTAAAACAAAAAAGAGCACTTCCAAATAGAAGTGTGCTTATAAATCCAACTTGAATAAATCCATTAAAATATTAGAAAAGATGCAACCTTAGATATATCTTGACTTGTTGCAAAAATCCTTGAAATTTTGATCTTGTTCTATCAAATTTCTCAAGCATATTAATCTTTGCTTCTTTTATACTGGTAAAAGCAAGGCTTCTTGGATTTACTTGCAAGATGGATTTACTTGCTTCTCTTAACTATACAACTTCTTGGTATAGGCTTTAGATTTCTTCCATAGATATAAGAATAGTGCTTCTATAATTGGTATTTGTGAAGATAAAATTCATTCTTGAATCCAAATTATAAGGTGGCTTCAATTAAGAGTTGCTTATAAATTATGGTGTAAAGTATAAGAAGCAATAAACAACAATGAAAGAGAAGAATAACACAAAACAAATAAAATATGTACAATTGAGTAATTATACACCACAAAACTAATAACAATTTGTTCATTGGATTTTCAACTAATAAAAAGTAAAATTAAAAAATAAAAATTATATTTTCAAATAGATAATTTTTTTATCTTTCCAATAATGTAAAAAAATATGTAAATATGAATTATTATAGGAAAGTTATGATAATTCAAAGATAGGAGGTAATTAATGAAAAAGTTAGATAAAATTTTTTTATCTCAAGGATAACTTGCTTAAAGATCATGAGTTTGAACCTCACCAAGGCTCACAAGTAGTGTATATGGGTGTCCTAGAGAGGCCACGAGGCCTTAGTCTTATCCTCCTACCTACATCCAAGGTGTCACAATCCATATGGGACTTGTGCACTTCCCTTTGTACAAGGATAACAAAAAATATTACTTTAAAAATGAATAATCTGTAACTTTCAAATGCAATTATAGAAGTAGAATAATCCACCTACTTCTGAAATATAAAACAAGAACAATGAATCTTCACTCTTATCAAACTATTAAGAACAAAGACATGAATCATAAAAGAATAAAATATATTCTTGTATTATTCAAAATCACTCAAAGATGGAATAATATTAAAATTAGAATGGCTATTGGCAAAGATAAGGAGATTAGAGACTCTTGAAATAAGACTAGAAACAAGGCATTAACAAGAATGAAGAATTCTTCACTCTTATCTCTATATATATTATCTATCTAAGAGCTACATGATGGCATTCTATAGGACCTCCAAGACGTGTCCAATTTGTAAGACATATGTCAAACTTGCAAGATAAGTTTTTCATATGTGGGCCACATATTTAGCTTGTTCCACAAGCCAACAATATGTGCAATACATGACTAACTTATTGGCCAAGTTTCTAGCCTACCAATCATCTATAACCATGTATAAAAATAAAATTGTGTTTATAAAGCTTCTAAGAAGCTTCTTTTTAGGATATTATCAAATTAACATTCTTTTACCTACTTTTATTTATCCATACTAATTAGATAATTATTGGAATAAATCTTATGTCCATAACATCCACAAATATTTCATTATACTATACTTTTGATAAAAAGATCTTTAGGATTATAATGATAGAATTGGAAGCAATATCAAACATCTAAAAAAATAATTCCAAAGAAATTAAAGCTACAATTTTGCCTCTTAGATGTACTGCTACAACTCAAAGAGTCAAATTTCACCACATTGCCTTAATTATTGTCAATATATATACTATCATTGCATCTTCTTATTCTCAAAGCCTAGAGTTGAAATTGACTATTGTTTCTTTTATTTTTGGCTAAGATTCTAATATCTTTTTAACCTTTTTAAAACAAGATTTATATGATATATTATATTCTATCCAAAAGATATTTATACATCATAAAGAAGATTTATTAAATTTAATTTTATACACAAATAATCTATATAAATTCTTTTATTGTAGTTAAAAATCTCAATGCTATAAAATTCTAAAACCTGCAAGAAATTATTAACATAGCTTTCCAATTGCTGATTGTTCTAAGAACAATTAGTAATACCAATAGATTCTAGCTTGGTTATACCACCCTATAATGCCTTCTTTGAAACTTGGTTTTTCTTACAATCATACAAACAAACTGCCAACTTCTATTATCTCTTTGTACGAATGGGCAAATATCTTCCAGTTGGACTGTTAAATTATTACAAAAATTTTTATCCTCTTGACTCATCTAATTAACCAAATATTATCAAATTTTCAACTATATATGTTGTAAGAATTATACAAAGCAATCAAAAGTACTAGCCTTAAACTTTATTACATAAAATCTAAATCGTCAATATAAATCTTGAATATAATAACCATTGCTCTGTCTTTACAAATCCTATAAAAGCAAACTTATTGCCTCTAGAATTCGTTCAATATCCTCTCCCAAATTCTACTTGCTGATATCCGAATGTCTCCAACCCAAGCCTTTAGTGGTTGTTTTCGTGGCTAGAGATAAGATTTTGATCCTATCTCATATCCGGTCATCCCTTGGATATTTATCCAATTTATTTTAAGGATTTTTAAACTTAATCCTATCCTCAACTTAACCTTGGTATCTAATATATTAACTTTTTATTTCTTTTATCCTATTTTAATTAATTTGTGGCTTTTTTAAAAGCCGTGAAATAGTTTTCACAACTTAGAAGAATATTTTAATAACTAACTTTTATCTATTAGATATTAAAATAAGAAATAATCTAAGAGGCTTTCATAAATCTTTTCTTAAGTATCTTAAATTTCCAATGATTCAAAATAACTAAGTATAAAGTAGAATTTATCCTTATTCATACTTTTTATTATATAAATGTGTTATAACATGATAGCGGCTCATAAAGAGTTGCAAGAGAAGTTAGAAATTTCACTTGAAGATAAAGAAGAAAAAGAAGGATTGACATCAAATTACAAGGAAGTGGAAGAAGCAATAGGATTATTTGTAGAAAGAGAAAAAAAAAAAGATAGGGTGGATATTCAAAGACCATTGCAAGCATCTAAGGTAAAATTGCCTAGTAACCATCCTACACCTATGATTCAACCTTCAATGGCAATATCAAAGAAAGAAGAAATGGGCATTGATGGAATCATATGAGGGATGAGAGATTTACAAATAAAATTTGTAAAACTTGAAGAAAAGGGCCAATCATCAAAAGTATCAACAAGACAAAAATTTGGACATATGGATAGTATAGTATATAGGTGCATGTGGTGTGATAATGTGGATCAATCAAGAATGGAGTGTGAAGATTTTACAGAGGCGCTATGCAAAGGAGTTATTTTTTTTAAAGATGGTATGATACATTTAAAAGAGAGTGGAGAAAAACTAGAGATAAACTTTGATAAAGGAGGAATGAAGATACTTACAAGAGAATCATTTAAAATCTCAAGCAATAAAGCGTCAACATATTGGATGGAAGCAAATCAAGACAAGTGTTTAAGCATAAATCTTGAACTTCCAAAAAAATCTAGTTCTTTGTGGACAAGTGCAATGAGTTATGCTGAAAGAGGAAAATTTGCCAAAGATGATTTAAAATGCGTTGGAAATGTTATTCAACAAATTACTAAATAGAATGATTCAATAGATGGATTATTGATATATGCTCATATTACAAAGAATCAACATGATACATTAATAGAAGAAAAAAAAAAAAAAGAGATGAGAATAATGAAGGGCCATCAATAAGGACTAGAAGAGGAAAAAAAGCATGACAATAAAAAAATCCTATGCATGAAGAGACAATGGAGAATGTTCCTATAAAAGAAAGAAATTTTGTAAAAAAGAAGAAAAAGGCCCCTGCTTATAAAATACAATCAGATATTGAGGTTGCTACCAATTTTGAAAAAGGTATTGGACGAGTAGATTTTAAGTGGAAAGCTTGAGTTTACAATTGGTGAGATTTTAGGAATTGAAAAATGAGAGTTTCATGAAGTTATTATTGATACAATAAAAAAATAATAATAATCTATTGGTGATACTATAATATCTAATATACAAGGTATAAAGGCAATGGAAAGCAATGAAGATAAAAAAATTGAAATGCAATTGGTTGGAAATATTTTACGAATTAAATTCACAAATAAAAAAGATAGTATTCAAGCTTCTAGTCATTATTCTCAAAGTCTTTGGGCAAGAGCTACAATGGAAACTTTAATAAAATTAAGAGAATTAGAAAAGCCGATTGTAGCACTAATTGATTGTGGTTATGAAATCAAATTGATATCAAAGGAATTATATATAAAAAAATATGGCCGATTGATACTGAACATAGATAGATGATAAGATCAGCAAATAATTCAAAGAGAGAATTGTATGGAGCTTGTCCAAATATAAAGGTGATGATAGGAGATGTCATTCATGAACAATATTTCTTTATACAAGATATGTCTGCATATCTAATTATATTGGGACAACCATTTATTACTACTACAATAATAGAAACAAAGGTTATAGATGATAGTTTAGCCTATGCAAGAATAAGAAGCCAAGATGGAATGAAAGCAGTTCAATTTTTGATTGTTTGTGCCAATCATGAAAGAAATCGTGAGAAGTCAAGAGAAAAGCCATTATCAAATGGAAATTTTAAAGACCTTGAGGATTTTTACTATGCACCATTATAAAATAGGATTACGAAAAAAAAAAAAAAAAAAAAAAAAAAAATACTCCGGTTTAGTTTAAAAGAAAAGGTATTATTTATTGGACTTATTGGATTAAGACAAGATTGTGAATTAAGACTATTGATAAGATGAAAAAGATATACAAATGTTATATTAAAAATATGGAGCAAATCTTGAAAGAAAATGGAGAGTTGATGGAAGACAAATTTATTTCAAGTGCATTTGAAGAAGTTGGATTTGTAAATATTATGAGAATTAAATTATAAGTAACAATATGGATTACAAGAAAAGAATAGAGTTATTAATGTATGTTCAAAAAAAATATTATGATGAAATTCAAAAATTTATAGAAATCTTAAATCACCAAGAGATACATATTGAGACCAAGTATATATCAGTGGAAAAAAAGGTTAAACTAGTAGCTTTGCTATTACCATTAAATTATGAAGAAGGGGTGAAGGGAGCTTGATGGAACAAAATTATAGACACCTATAGCAGATAAGCGAGTTAAGTTATTCAGACAAAGAGAAGTATATATATATATATATATATATATATTTTGACGAAGAACAAAATCTATTGAAGGGTATTGAAACAGAAGAAGAGGAACAAATTGAAGATCAAGAATTTGACCAAGATGAAGAATGTCATACATTGATCTATTGAAAAATCATTGGCACATATTGAACGATGCACAGGTTCAAGGGGGGTGGATGTCGTGTAATAATATGACCATTAGATGAAAGAAGAAAGGAATGGTTATATTATAGAAAAGCTTAAATTATAATATTTAAAAAAATTATCTTAGAAAAATAAATAATAGAGAAGGAGGTAAAAAAGATCAAAAGATATTAATGTTGCTTTTTATAGAAGTGACTTCTAATTGCTTTTTATAGCCATAAATAAGATAAAATAAAGTAGATAAGAAAAATAAATAATATAGGCATTTATAGAAAGGAATTGAGAGTAGGTTTTAAAAAAATTTATCAAAAAAATTTAAAATAGATACTCGGAGAAGACTGGTTTTTGTCAATATGTGCTATAATCTTGAGCTTAATCTAATGGTTTAATTGTAAGCAATTGAGGTCTAAGTGGATTAAGGTGTTGAGAATTAGATTTTGAAGGTCAATTAGGATTTTGCAGATTTTGAGCATTCTGCCAATTGGATTTGAGTGAAATTTATATGTGCGGATAGAAGACTTTATTTTTTATTTACATATGAAATTTGAAAGCAGTTGAATAGTGAGAATAGGAGGTTTAGGCATTGGAATATTGGCATCAAGATTGGAATAGGAGGTCGGCCAATACCCGAGCAGATTTATAGATGTTTCTTCTTTTTGATAAGTTTGATATCTTTGAAACTTGATGTGTTTGTTGTCAACTTAGTTATTAAGGCATATATAAATTTTCAATCAAGATCAACAGTTTATTTGGTAGTTATTGAAGTTCTAAAATTGCCTTAAGAATTGCTTAGAGCTTAATTAGGATTCGATTAGGATTTAGGATTTGGATTTAGGATTTAATATTTGATAAGGATTTGTTTTAGGATTTGGATTTAGGATTTAATATTTGAGTTAGGATTTGACTTAGGATATCATTAGAGTTTGACTTAGGATTTGATCAGGATTTGACTTAGAATTTGATTAAGATTTGGTTTACGATTTAATTAAGGTTTGACTTAGGATTTGATTAAGGTTTGATTTAGAATTTAATCAAGATTTGACTATGATTTGATTAGGATTTAGATTTAAGATTTAATATTTGATTAAGATTTATTAAGATTTGGTTAAGATTTCATTAAAATTAGATTAGGATTAGGATTTGATTTAGGTTTTGACTTAGGATTTGACCAAGGTTTGACTAAGGATTTAACCAAGATTTGACTTAGGATTTGACTAGGATTTGACTTAGGATTTGATTAGGGTTTGACTTAGGATTTGACTTAAGATTTTATTAGGATTTGACTTAGGATTTGATTAAGGTTTAACTTAGGATTTAACCAAGGTTTTACTTAGGATTTGACCAAGGTTTGACTAAGGATTTAACCAAGATTTGATTTAGGATTTGACTTAGGATTTGATTAGGATTTGACTTAGGATTTGACTAGGATTTGACTTAGGATTTGATTAGGGTTTAACTTAGGATTTAACCAAGGTTTGACTAAAGATTTGATCAAGATTTGATTAGGATTTTATGATTTCTATTTGTAATATTTTCTAAAATTATTATTTTATATATTATTTTTTTATGATTAATGTATGATTCATTTATTCTTCTTTTTATAATTTCTTTAAGATTGGATCAAAACTTGATTAATATTGCTAAGGTTTAATAAAAGTTATTTAGGATTCTATTAGAGTTGTTAAAATCTTAATGTTGCATATTTCTTTTTTATCTTCCATAGCCAAGTGCCCGAAGCACTCTCAAGCAAGACTTTACATATTACGACACTGCTTAAAGTAAAAGCTCTATTTTGCTTGGATCTAACAATAGCTTCTCTTTCTTTGATAAATGGGAATATTACCTTTCAAACTCCTTCAATAATATTGTCACTTGAAGATCCTTCTTAGGCCTTTTAATCCATTCAAAAATCATCTTTTTTGTACCCCGATCACTGTTTTTAAAAAAATACTCATCCTTTAATGTTTGAGAAAATTTTTTCCATCAACCACCAAATTGTCCTATGATAGACTTCACGTTGCTTCTTATCTCTGGTACAGTAGCCAATTCAAATAATTAAACCATCTCCTTCTCAGAAACACACTTCAATTTTATTTCTTTAATATAACACCTTAAATATTTTGTAATATTCTTTCCTTCAAACTGATTGATCTTATCCACAACTGCCTGTAATGCCTTAATTGCCATACCTTCTTTGCAATCTTTCACCTGTTATTATTGCATGAATAAAACAAATACATCAAAGATGCTTACAGAGTTAGGATCAAAATACATACCTTATCCTCCTTTGCTACCTCCACTTGTTGCTCCACTTGCAAGTCCAATAGAAGGTCCAATTGATTCATTATCCATAATTCCTCGTTCAACTCTCTTAACTTCCTTTTCCTTAAGTCAAATAAATCAAAAAAATCCCAATAATCTTCTACCTCAAGCTTTTATGTCGGGTTCACCAAATTATATTGTAATACATGAAGTCTTGCTTGAAAATGCTCCGAGCATCTGGTTGTGGAAGATAAAAAAGAAATATGCAACAATAAGATTCTAACAATTCTAATAGAATCCTAAATAACTTCTATTAAATCTTAATAATATCAATCAAGTTTTGATCTAATCTTAAAGAAATTATAAAAAATAAAATAAATGAATCATATATTAATCATAAAAAATTTAATATATAAAATAATAATTTTATAAAATATTAAAAATAGAAATCTTAAAATCCTAATTAAACCCTCATCAAATCCTAAGTCAAACCTTGATCAAATCCTAAGTCAAACCTTGGTTAAATCTTAAGTCAAACTTTGGTCAAATCCTAAGTCAAACCTTGGTTAAACCCTAGATCAAATCTTGATCAAATCCTAAGTTAAATCCTAATCAAATCCTAAGTTAAATCCTAATCAAATCCTAAGTCAAACCTTAGTTAAATCTTAAGTCAAACTTTGGTCAAATCCTAAGTCAAACCTTGGTTAAATCTTAGATCAAATCTTGATCAAATCCTAAGTTAAATCCTAATCAAATCCTAAGTCAAATCTTAGTTAAATCCTAAGTCAAATCCTAAGTCAAACCTTTGTTAAATCCTAAGTCAAATCCTAAGTCAAATCCTAGTCAAATCTTAAGTCAAATCCTAATCAAATCCTAATCAAATCCTAAGTCAAAATCTAAATCAAATCCTAATTTTAATCAAATCTTAAAAAAATCCTAATGAAATCCTAATGAAATCTTAATCAAATACTAAATTCTAAATCCAAATTCTAATCAAATCCTAGTCAAGTCTTAATCCTAATGAAATCTTAATCAAATCCTAATCAAATATTAAATCCTAAATTCAAATCTTAATCAAATCTTAGTAAAATCCTAATCAAAGCCTAGTCAAATTTTAATCCTAATTAAATCCTAATCAAATCCTAATGAAATCTTAATCAAATATTAAATCCTAAATCCAAATCTTAAACCCTAATCAAACTCTAACCAAGTCCTATGCAATTCCTAAGGCAATTTTAAAACCTCAATAATTACCAAATAAACCATTGATCTTGATTGAAAATTTATACACACCTTAATAACTAAATTGATAACAAACACATCAAGTTTTAAGAAGATCGAATTTACCAAAAAGAAGAAAAATCTATAAATCTGCTTGAGTGTTGGCCGGCCTCCTACTCCAATCTTGATGCTAATATTCTAATACCTAAACCTCCTATTCTCACTGTTCAATTTCTTTTAAATTTCATATGTACATAAAAAATTAAATCTTTTACTCGTAAACATAAATTTTGTTCAAATTTAATTGGCAAATTGCTCAAAATCTATGAAACTCTAGTTGACCTTCAAAATCCAATTTTCAAGACCTTAATCCATTTAGACCTCAATTACTTACAATTAAATCGTTAGATTAAGCTCAAAATTGTAGCACAGATTGAAAAAAATAATACCAACCAATTTATAAAATTTTAGCCATAATTCTACTATAAAACTTTTGTAATTGTCCAAAGCATAAACCCTATTTTATTTCACTAAATCCAAAGTTGTCCAAAATAATACTGACTTTATAAAGCTCTTATAAAATTTATTTTTATCCAAATCACTCCAAATCACTCCAAATCAAATCTTATATAAAATCTCTTAAGTTTGCTTTCTAAGCCCTTTCTTTGATCTACCAAAAAGCCCTTCAATTGCTGTAGGCATGCTATTTTGTGCCTTGGGATCTGATTTTGACCCAGGATCATAACTAGCCCTTTTTAAGTATCAACTTTTAGAAATTTGTGGTAAATTTTTTTGAAACCTATCTTCAATTCTTTTCTAAAGATGTATATATTATTTATTTTTCTAATCTACTTTGTTTTGCCTTATTTATGGCCATACAAAGTAATTAGAAGTCACTTCTACAAAAAGTAGCATCAACACCTTTTGATTTTTTTCTACCTCCTTCTCTATAATTTATTTTTTTAAGATAATTTTCTCAAATATTCTCATTTGAGCTTTTCTATAATATAACCATTCCTTTCTTCTTTCACTTAATGGTCATATTATTACATGACAATGCTATATAGCTTCTATAGTCAAGAGAGCCGTAACCCAAATTTCATCCAATTTTTTCAATTGTACTAATTAATAGTGAAAGAATTCCTTGTCACCAAACCGTTCAACTAATGCGATTTTCAAATTCTAAACTTTCAATTCAATTGATAATATTGTCTCTTAACCGTACATCAATTAGAATGGTGTGGAATTGGTAGTAACTTTATATGCAGTATGATACACCTACAAAGCTGCAAATAATTTTGTATCTTAATTTGTTCATACACCAGATATAATCTTAGTTATAACTTTACACAAAATACCATTGGTCTTTTCACTCTGTCCATTGGCCTAAGGATGATATGGGATTATTTTTTAATATTTGATTTCATATTTATTCGTCAAGGCTGCAATCGTAGCATTAATGAAATGGGTTCCTTGATCACTAACTAATTCTTTAAAATATCCAAAGCAAGTATAATATTCTCATATAAAAATATGGCTATTGTATTAGTATTATCAGTTTTTATTGCCACCGCCTCAGCCCATCTTGTTACATAATTGGTCGCTACCAAAATATATCTTTTCTGTCCACTCTATGAGGTTGGTGCAATTGATCCTACAAAATCAATATCCCATTACTCAATTAAACTCATTGCTTAATAGATGTTATTCAATTGTCCATTCAATTGAGGTTTATTGACTATATACTTAAGAGCATCATGATTGACATGAAATACAAATAAGTAACCAAGCAAATAATGCCAAAATTTTATACAAAATAAATGATGCCCAAGGCTTCTCGTTCAGTCATAATATAATTTTGTTCTATAGTAACAAATCATCGATTAGTATAATATATTAGATGATCCAAATCCTTTTCATCTTTTTGACTTAATATGGATCCAATAGCAATATTCGATGCATCAACATAAATATGAAATAATTTTGTTTTACACAATGCAACAAGTACTGGTGCAAATATTAGTTTGTGCTTCAATTCTTCAAACGCAACTACATATTCTTTGGTCCAAATTGGATTAGATCCATCCGATAATGGTTTCTTTAAGAGATTAGTTAAAGGTTGACATATGACTACAAATGAATCAATAAATTGTTGATAATAACTAATATGACCTACAAAACTATAAACATCCAATATTGTTTCTGGCTTTGGTAAAGCCAATATATGAATAATTTTATCTGGATCAATAGCAATACTAGCCACAAAAATAATGTGTTCTAAAAGCTTTCTTGAGAATATGCCAAATTGATATTTTTTGGAGTTCAAAGATATCTCATATTTATTACATTGATCTAAATATTTATCAAAACATTCCAAATGGTCAATTGTTGTACTAAATATACAAAAATCATCTAAAAATATTTTCATTGATAATCATAAATAATCTTGAAATGCTTGTATCATTACCTTTTGAAATGTAGTCAGGGCATTACATAATCCAAATGGCATCACCTTATAAGCAAATGTACTCCAATCCATAATAAAAATAGTCTTTAATTGATCTATAGCTACAATTTTAATTTGATTGTAATCCAAAAATCCATCCAAAAAGAAATAACATTCATGCCCAGCTATTGCATCCAATATATTATTCGTAAAAGATAAAAAAAAATAATCTTTCTTGATAGCCGTGTTTAATTTACGGAAGTCTTGACAAATTCAGATTTTTCTATTCTTCTTTAGTATTATCACAATTGGTGAAATCCATTCACTATACAGTACTGGATATATGAAGCCCCTGTCTTAAAATTTATCCACTTTCTCCTTTATCATGAGAAAATATTTTGAATTAAGGTGATATTGTCTTTCATGAACTAGTGTAGCATCCTCCTCTAAAATAATTCAATGCTCACAAACTTCAACAGGAATACCTCTTAAGTTTGCATACGACCAAATAAAAGCAAATTTATGATTTAGAAAGAAATCTTTTCAATATTTTAACTCTATATTCATAATATCGATGTATGTTTTGATAATTTGCGGTGTTTCATTGGTGCCCAAGTTAATGGATTGACACACAAGTTCTACAACAACCTCTAATTTGATTTTTCTTTCTTGCTTTCAATCCTTTATATGATCCAACAAATTGAAACTATTTAATTCTGATTCCAATGTACTAACTTCATTAACCGCAAGATTATTCATCCAATTGGCAATAGCATGATCAAAGTTCACTATATCTTCTAGATATACTAAATATTCTTTGGGTCTTCTATATTGGTATAACACGCCTAGCTTCTGCTTGTGAATTGGATCATCACCAATTTGCATTGAATTGGTAATTTCATCATACTCCACATCAAATTGACCCTCATCATTAGATGTCATCTCGAAATTTAAAATTTAAAATTCTCTATAATATTGAACTAGATACATTTGTAAAAAAATCTTGTTTCTATCCTATTCAATAATAAACAGTCCATGTTCTCAATTGTTCCTAGCTTTGGCTTGATATAGCTATGGCCGACCCAATAAAATTAGATATGATGATGTAAAATTTTATAATTGAAAAATAATATAATCAATCTTATATACGATTCCAGCAATAACAATATCAATATTGTAAAGAATATCCATAGGTTTTATACAACTATGGTCAACTATCCTCAATACTAAGATTGTGGATAACAACTGAGCTAAATTCAAATACTCCATTGTATCCGTAGTCATAAAATTCATATTAGAATTCCCATTTACTTGAACTTTGGAAATAAGAATACCATCGATGGATACATCAATAGTTGGTGTGCTTGGATTGAGATTCAAATTAACTTCATCAATTTTTTTATTATAAGCTCTACATCGTATTAACAAGGAATTCAATATAAAATGATATTGTGATATGATTGCTAATAATTGCTTTATTAAAATTAAAAATTTAATTTCAACCAAATCTTTCAAAATATCATATGGTTTCATATTAGCAGTGATTTCCAGGGCCCTTTTCTTTTTTATGGATTTCAATTTAATCCCTTGAGATAATTTATCTTGCTTTACGGAGTTTGGAATTAGAATTGCTGAATAAACTTTATCGAAATGCTTATCTATGATAGGATCTTTTAATAGAAGATGGCTTTTGGAACTTTGCAGATATTAGTACTCATTTAGGTTGAACAAATATCTCAATACTAGTGACATCATCCGGTTGCATAGATGGATCAAGTCCCAATATTGCTAATATTTTCAATATTGGTATTGGATTTGGAATTCTCATCATTGAATTGAATAGAATTCTTGCAGCTGGTACACTTAATTGTAAAATGGAATCTTTTTCTTATTGTTGGGCTTAGATAAGTATTACATGGATATATTCCATCAAATTTATTGGAAAATCCTATAGAACTTGATTATTATCCTCTATCTTACTATACAATTGGATATGCTAATTTTGATAATTAAAATCAAACGGAGCATTACATTGTTGATATGTATGTCTTCACTACTTACAATTTCCATAGACTGGAGCGTATTCATCACTAGCTCTTAGATTGAGACATTCACTGGTATAATATCTTAATTGCTTGCAATGATAACATCAAAGTGGTCTTCTTTTTACTCTATTAGAGATGTTGGATGTTTCTATTATTATATATCGGTTGGGCCTGTTCCAAGTTGGATGGTTAAGTAATCGCGGCTAATCAGTTGGTACTGTAGAATCTGAAATTGGTTTGTGAATGGATTGATATTGAAAATATCCTTTCTGATTTTGTACAATATCCTAAAGATTGGATCCATATTCTTGGTTATACATTGAATTTTGAAAATTAGAAAAATTCCTATTTTGTTTATTTAAACGATTCTCGCTCCAGCCAAACCTATTTCATGTCTGGACTTGATTAATATTCCACAAAGTTGATTGAATCATGGTCTGATTATTAAACTATTGTTACTTTTGTAAATTCCAACAATTGATAGTGATATGCTTACTCCCACAAAATGTACATATTATAGTAATTTGGAGTGGTGAAAAATATTTTATTACCGAATGGCCTTGTCCCTTATAATTACTGCATCAAATATTGGATCGCATATTCGTCGGTTTATACTTCTTTTTCTTATCCTTTATCAGATTAATAGCTAATTCGTCTATCTTCTTTATCAAAGTTAATAATGAAGCGTCACTTTGATCCTTTGATACTAGTTTATTAGATAACTCTTTTGTAGGTATTGGATTTTGATATAAGGAGTATGGAAAATATAGAATTGCAATTGTTAGTAGTACTAGCTACATCGAGACAACATTAACTATTCTCTATGGATTAGCACTAAGATTTGTATCGTAATTAATCATTTTTATATAATTGTCCACTATTTCATTCTAGATTAGCATTTGATAAATTCCTTGAGATGGAATCATTGTGGTTCTGGTGGTTAAGAATTGATCATAATGACATTCTTCTCATACCTTAGTTTGATCAAGTGAGGAAGCAACAGTGACAGATTGGACCTCTTTCACAAACATTTTCAATTTTGGTGGGTATAGTCTGTTAACCAATATAGACAAAACAAACAACTTTGGCATTTGATTATTTGGCCATTTACGAAGGATATCTGCTACTCGACCATAATATGACCACACTACTTCTTCTGATACCATTCTACTATTCATTAACCTTTCCCTGAGACGTTCTTTAAATCCAATTGGTCAAAAATAGATTAAAAATATATTTTTTAATGCCTCCCAATTTAGAAAATTGATCCACAAGTTAGCAATTATACCATTCAATGTCATGTCTTTCAAGATCGCTCGCAGCCATGTCAACCAATTATCTTCAATTCTACCATTATTGACTATACATGTAGTCAAGAATTGAGACAAATATTGATTTGAGTCTACTCTTGGCAAATTTCTAAAGGTAGATAATGGAGCTACATTAGTTGTGCAATTATCCATTGCACCCATTTAGACTACAATTGGAATTGTTGGATTCTCCACTACTATTGAAGATAACAATGTTCTACTCAATTCCTTTTTAAAATAAATATTATCTTCTTCAATTATCTTTTTCAAACTTCCAAGCCTCCATAATTTATTATTATTAATTATAAATAATTTTATTGATTGAAGTTGAGGTGAAAATGATGGATTTTGAAACACGCTAAAATGGCCCTTAATAACAAATAATTTATGCCATTCTAAAGAACTAGTCTTGCCAAAATCCATTGTATTCACTATTGAGAAAGTATCTAATGGAGTGTCCAATGGAATACCTAATTCTTTTATGCCATATTCTCTTTCCATTAATAGGCTCAAGTGATACACTGGCCTATTGTTTGAATTACCTGCAAGTGCTCTTGGCAATTTTCTTAGTTGTATATATGTTTGAAATATTAAAGATCTTTATTGTTCTGGGTATGCTCGGATATGCCGACATGCATGCAACCATGGTTTAATCCAACTCTGTTGATGATGTTTTTATAAATTTTGTTCTTATTTGTCTCGCAATAAATTTCTTGCTTGCACTCTCTCTTGTCTTTCTTTCAACAGGCATATTTTTTTCAAGCTAATGTTTCCATTCTTATTATCCATAATCTTTCATCGTTTTTCTGAAATTGCTTTCTATTTCTAATCTAATTATACATTTGGCTTTACTTTTGAATCAACACCAATTTTAGAACCTCTTCATATATCATGCAAAAACTACTTGTTCAGTAATTAATTCCTAATACTCAAAACTATTGTCATTCTTCAACAGCGGTACCAAAAATATGATTTGCTGTTTTATTTATTCTTCTAATACTACTTAGAATAAACTTGTAAAAGAGATGGTTCAAACATAGAAAAAGACTAAACGCATGAGATACACTATTAGGATTTTACAATTAACTTCTTCTGAATGGTAAAGTCTAATAAACACATAAACGCTCTAAAAAAACCCTGTCCTCTTCATCTTCCTATTACTTTGTAGTCAAGAATACACTTTGTAATACTATCTTTCATAATTCTCCTATTGTAATTCCCAATCTTCCTCCAATCTCATAACAACATCAGGCAATATTACATTGTCTTAACAAACTACATACAATCACTTTATATTCCAATTACTAAAATTAACTTCTTACTAAGAAGCCATTCCAAAATTAATCATCTCTCCAATATTTTCTTTCATTGTTCAACTCTCACAATCAATACGGCACAACATTCTCATTCACAATCAAATTACATTGATATACTCCGTCTTCAGCTGCCAATTTGCTATATCAAATTCAATCATCAAACAATTACAATTTCTTACTCATCCACATATGAATTGAATTTTTTGTTTTATTACTATACTTCACAATTTACATAGTACAATCAATTAAAATATATTCCAAATTCTTTACTATAGTCTAACACAAAAGAAAATAAAAGAAAGAGGTAGTACCAAACTTATCCCGGCTCTTGATTCTTATAGTCGGGCTCCAATTTCTTCTTCCCTATTCTCTTTATAGTAAAAACCAAGGTACCAACCATCATCTTTCTTGCCTTAACTACTTTTTCAACTAACTTTCCTATGATACCATCTATACTAGCTAGCGAATGGATTAATCATCTAATTTATCAATTTTTAATCCTTACTCTATCACCCAAGATTATCTGTCTATTTTACAACCATGCATATACAGAATTTGTTAAAGTAATTAAAAATCATATCAAATAGTATCCATGGTTGGTTACAAACTAATGATTAATACTTCTACAAATCATTTTACATGAGCTATTAGGTCTTTATTGATAGATCTACTAAAACCTTAGAAGATTAGGTAGAATTATTGTTTATTATAATTTCTAAGGTACAACAATAGATAGCCCTCTAAGCAGCATTATGGAATCAATTTAAATATCTGTAGGAAGATGTTGATTATCTCTATTTATTATATTAGCATCAACTATCATCAAGATGATTAAAAAACTCTTATTCCAATTCTTCATATAGACTCCCATGGTGGTAAAACTCATTTTTATCAAAGTCTTAAAAATTCTTCTAAAAATTCCTAAAAAAATCTAAATAAATTCTAAATAATTATAAAAATTATTATATATTTTTAAAATAAAAATATCAATTTAAAAATATTTTATTCTACCTTGAAAAAAATTTATAATAATAAAATCAAATTATATCAACTTAAAATCTTATTTTCTATATAAATAATTAAAAAGACATGAGATTTCTTTCTCATGCTTCTTCTACTTACTAAGTAATATTTATATATTTTTAATAGGCGGTACATAAAGATAGAAGGCCAATATAGATATTGTCTCAATAATTAAATATTAATTTTTATAATTAAAAAATACTAAATTAACTAAGATAATTGCCTCCAAGACTTACTAGGATCCTATTTCTTTCTCATTAATACTATTCTCCTTCATTTAGCATCATCTAAATACATCTTTACTTTACAATTGTAATTTTGGCACTCTAAATATATTCTTTTATCCTAAAATGACTAGTGAGCAAATTTGATGACTCACAGAATACATTGGATATTTGACTATAGTGAATTTACTTGAAATTTATTGGCAAAATTCTAATAAGTAATTTGTCCTAAATAAAAAGAAAAAATAATACAACAATATTACAAAAGAGAAGTTATATAGATAAATCCTCTTCTATTAAAGTAGGTTTTTATAAAAAAAAAGTTTAAATTGCTACAAAAACCCTTCAATACCTTATTCACCTACAAGGACTTATTTCTTTTCAAACTTTAAAGTTCAATAACTCTTAATTCAATTACTTAATTTCTATTAAACTTCCTTCAAAGTGTAGATAATTCTCTTAAGTTTTACTCTAAGAAAAAAAACAACTGCAAATTCATTGGCAATTGTCCAATATCCTAAAAATCCTAGTAGATACTTAAAATCCTAGCTCAGAGACACCTGAGTACTATTTTATTCATATTTTACAAATTCAAAATCTTAATACCACAAAATTTTTTTACATAATCTTGTGACATGAATATATATACTTTTAAAAATTTTGAGCCAAAAATTTATCAAATTGCCTAAGATATAGCTCAAAATATAAGCACTAGTTAAGGCAGGTCACCTACTACCCTTAGCTTACAAGCACTAACTTCAATTCCCAATATCTCTTTTATTCTAGCTTAGATTTCATCAAATTGTATTTAAAAAGTATAGCTAAGAAAGTATTCTTTTCAATCCCAATCACCAATCTTCTATTGTTTTTTGTATGTGCGAGTCATATCCAAAAGAATGATAATAGATGCAATTTCAACACCTTAACTTTGAGCATCTATATCTCCTTCATATAAAGTCCAAATCACATAAAATTTGTACCAAAATCATATAAAAAAATCCAAACTTATTGATCTTAGCCTTTGATGTTTAAATCCTCTCAAAAAATAAAGGCTAATTCCTAATAAATCCTCAAGTAACCTCCATGAAGTCCATTGGGCATGATTTTTGGCCAATAGGAATAGAAACTTCTATCATCCATCTCCATTTATCCACATAGATGGCCTAACTATCCGCTTTCACATTAAAAATTCTTTTTTAATCCTTTTTTTTATAAGATTTATATAATATGTGTTCTAAACATCAAATAAAAGTAGTAAACAAGATTTTAAGGATCACCAATATCTAACAAAGGTGACTTAAGATATATAAAAGTTATTATTTATATAAATTCAATCTCAAAATAACTATCAAAAAAAAAATAAGATTATATAAATTTTAATAATAGCCTTTTTAGATAGATTCTTTCTAAACTAATAACTTAATCACATCTTGTAACCAATAAAAGCCACTGATATGACTCTCACTTAGTTGTATAGTAAATTATATATTAAATATATATATACAATATTTTCATATGGTAGCCAAATCACAATACGACACCATCATAAAATCCATAGAAACAAAAGATTAAAATTGTTCTGATATAAGTAATAGATTGAGAAGTCTGTAAAGTTGATAACAAGGAGTTTTTGATCTTGAAAAAATGACGCATAACTATACAAACTCTTTAACAACCTTTCACATTTGAAGCCACCAAAAATCTCTTGATATTAGCTTCAAAGTCTTATTATATTCAAAATGTTCTGTTGTAGGGAAGTTGTGATGAGCTTCAAAAGCATGTAATCATGCTTCATCTTTTAGAATATATAGGTGTCTTTTGAAATAGAATAAGTAGTTTTTAAACTTGAACTTGGAAGTATTATAGAACTTAGATGAATTATTTTGAATCTCATAAACAAGAGGGTCTAAAGACATATTTGATTAGACTTGCTTGAAAAAAGTTGAATCAACAATCAATGTTGATTTTATTGCTCAAAGATGAAATTGCTTTGGCTTTAAGAAGATCATTCTTTGTTGATCAAAAGTTAAATCTCTTTCTTTTGGTACAAAATAAAAACATCTAGAAAGGGCATCAAACAAACTTTATTGTTTTCCTAGCTAATAAGTGATAATAAATTTAAATCTTAACAAAGACATATTCCAACGAGCTTGACAACAATTCAACATGCATGTTGACATGAAATATTTGAGATTCTTGTGATTTGTATATACGGTGATTAGACTAGAAGTACCTTCTAGATAATGATGCCATTCTTTAAAAAAATCTACAATTACAAAAAGATCTTTATCATGGATTTTGTAGTTGATCTCTACTCCTGAAAAGTTTTTAGAATGAAAAGCTTTTGGATGGATTTTATCATCTACTCCCATTTGTGACCACATCGCATCCAAAGCAAAGTCTAATGCATATGTTTCCATAAAAAATATCTTGGAAAAGTTGACATGATATAAAATTATTGTAGAAATAAAAATTATCTTTAAAATTTTAAACAATGCTTCTATTTCTTTATTCCACTCAAGTTTGTCTTTACAAATTGTGTATGTAAGTGGAGTTGGAATTTTAAAAAAATTCTTCATGAAGATTTGATAATAATTGGTAAATTTTAAAAAGCATTGCATATCCCTTATTAATTTTGGAATCTTCTAATTCATGATTGTCTGTACTTTTTTAGGATCCATTTTGAGACCATCATTTAAAATGATGTATCCTAAGAAATCAACTTGAGTAGTATGAAATACACACTTTTCTATCCTGACATATACTCCTACATCTCTAAGTTTTTGTAATACACAACAAATATGAAATTTATGCTCTTTTGTATTTTTAGAGTAGATCAAAATATTGTCTAAATAGCAGACAAATTTTTGTACTAGATTAAACTATGAAAAAAGTTGAGGTTACAAGAAGTCCAATCTATATAAAAATTATATTTTTTTAATCACAATAATCCTAAAATAATTGGATTGAAGGAAGATCTAATCATATTAAATATTATTATGCTATTAAAAGCTGAGGCTTTTAAATCTAATAAGAAGAAGAATTTGTGATTTTTAGGTCTTAAAAATACATATATTATAAAATAAGGTGAGAGATCTGAAAAAAGAATAGGACCTTTATAAGGTGTTGCACATGATTCCAACTGCACGGTGCCTATTGTAGCTGGAGAAACTTATTTTTTGACACATTATCTTTATTAGCAACCATATTCTTTATTTTATAATTGCATTATTTCTTTGGACAACGTTGAGCAGTGTGCTTCGCTTCTCTATAATATAAGCACAAATTTTTTTATTGATATCAAATCTTTTTTAGTTCAATAAGAAATTTAAAATATATTGCATCAATTTGCATTAGGTCTGGCTAGCCAAATAAGTTTTTGAAAACTTAGAAATTCTTGTCATTGATTGATTTGTTCCTTTCTAACCAAATCTATATTCTTGACGCCTTTCAAATAATCAATTGTTGCAAGCAATGGCTTGAGCAATAAATTATTTTAAGAAATCCACTTTTGACATTGTTAATAATAAATCTTTGCCATTATCTTTTATTCCATAATAAAATTAATTAATAAGAGCTTTATCATTCTACTCCACATCACAAGTAAGGTTTTGGAATTCTATAATATATATTGTGGCTTATTGTAAAGATAAGAGCTTAATTTTTATTATCTTCTCTCGATTGCTTTCTCCAAATGCGGCCATAATTTTTTATATTTTGAAGAATGAATTCAAATTATAAAAAATTTGTGAAACTTTTTCCATCAAGGGTACAAACCAAAAAAGAACACTTTTAGATAGAAGTACGCCTATGAATCCAACTTGAGTAAATCCATTAGGATATTAGAAAAAATACAACTTTAAATATAGCTTGATTTGTTGCAAAAACCCTCAAAATTTTGATTCTGTTCCATCAAACTTCTCAAGCATACTAATCTTTGCCTCCTTCATGCTAGTAGAAATAAAGCTTCTTAGATTTCTTGTGAGGCTAATTTACTTCCTTCTCTCAATCATATAACTTCTTGGCATAGGCTCTAGACTTCTTCTATAGATGTAAGAATAGTGCTTTCATGATTGGTATTAATGATTCATGAAATTTCTATCCTAAGAATGTTGACAAGCTCCTAAAGATTTATAATAGTTGCAAATCTATTCTCACTTCTACTAAGTGTAGCATCTATGATCTTTTCTTCTATCTTAGATAACTTAATAACTCCACAATTCAAATTAGAGGAGGGTAATCTATAACCTCTAATATTAAATAAAAACCTCTACAAAGAGAGGTGATCTACTCTATTTTAAAGAAAAAATGAAGGTTAAAAAATAAAAAATATTAATTAAAACATGGATAGTCTACAATTTTCAAATACAATAATAGATGTGGAATAATCTACTCACTTTTTAAATAGAAAACAAAAACAATGAATCTTTACTCTTATCAAACTGTCAAGGATATAAATCATAAAAGGACAAAATATCAATACATTCTCTTATTACTTAAGAGAATAAAAAATCAATTTAAAGATGGAATAATTTAAAATTAGAATGATTTTTTTCAAAGATAAAAAGATTAGAGACTCTTTAAATAAGACTAAAAATAAGAAAGGCATTAATAAGAGTGAAGAAGGCTTCACGCTTGTCTCTATATAAACTATCTACCTAAGAGCTATGTGGCGGTGTCGTACTGTAATTACTTATAGTATGTAAAAATTTGTTAAAATATATTATATGTTTATGAATCTAGATGTATGTTAGAATGGTTAGTAAGTTAAATTAAAAATGGTTGATAGAAGAAACTTTATTTTATTTTATTTTACTTATTTTAGTTATGGTATTTAAAAATTATAAGATCTAAATGTTTAGTATGAAGCCTTGAGAGAAGGTGGGGACTTAAGGATGAAAATTTAAGCTAATAAGAGGCTAATTGGGAGGGATGAAATCAAGCCATGGTCGGATGAAGGCAAGGAATAGGGAACTTCATCCCTATTGGTCGAATACCATGCCCAATGGGCTTTGAGGAGGCTGCCCGCGACCTTAACAAGGGTTTTCGGCGACTTCAAAAAGGGGATTCGCAATTTCAGAGGTAGGGTTGTAAAGTTTAGGGTTTTGGGTATAGTTTGAGAGGAAATTTTAGGCGATTTGAAGTTAGGGTGAAGAAGTTATACTTGTTCAAAGTTAAAGAGTGGATTTCATATATACTGTCACTCTTTTGGGATTTCACGGAGTTGTAGGGAGGCTTTTGGAGATCGGACGGTGCGGTTGGAAAGGTGATTTCAAGATCTACTTCTCTTATGAAGGAATTCTTAAGTTTTGAGTTTAGACAAAGGAGATATGAAGAGTTGAAGACAGCGCATCCAATTCCAAGGTAGTAAGCACACCGTGTTGTTAATAGTTATGCTTTGAGCCATAACTTGAGTTTTTAGACGAAATTTTAGTTCAAACTTCTTGGAGAATGTGAAATTTTGTGTTAAAAAGCTATACATACAAATTTCATGGAATTTTAGCTTATGGTTTGTGAGATATGAAGAAATTTGTATGCGGGTGTATAAAGACAAGGGTTTGAAGCGACTATTAGGGTTTTCAAGATATCTCAAGATCCACAATGAATTTGCAATTGAAAATTGTTGTAGAGGTTGATAAGAATACATCAGTATTTCATGTAAAATTTTATCATGTTTGGACGATCGGATCAAGAGATATAAGAAGTTCGGGAAAATTTCCACATAAAGATATATAAGGTTTTAGGGGATTTTATCATACTTTGGATGTTGTTAGTTACTTGAGGCTTATGTATTTGATGTAATTTCTCAAAAAAGAAAAATATATATATATATATATATATATAAACTTTGAATTTTTCTCATTTTTGAAGCTTAATTGAGAAATTAGTGACAGTTAGAAGTCCAGCGCTTTCTTAAGGCAAATTCTCTCTACCTCGACAGCGGTATTCTATAGGACCTCCAGTACATGTTCAATTTGTAAAATACATATCAAACTTGCAAGACAAGTTTTCTTTATGTGCACCACATACTTAGCTGGTTCCACAAGCGACCAACATATGAGACATGTGGCTAACTTGTTGGCCAAGTTTCCAACCTACCAATCACCTATAGACATGTACAAAGGTGAATCCGCATCTATGAAGCTTCTAGGAAGCTTTTTTATAAGATATTATCAAATTAATTTATTTTTATTTACTTCTATCTATCCATATTAATTAGATAATTCTTGGAGTAGATCTTATGTCCGTGACACTAATACATTGGTTCTTACAATTATAGATTCTATATCTTTTTTGTTTTATAAAATATGTCTAGATTATAAAATATAATTAGTAAAAAGATTATCTATCTTAGATTTAAGTTTAGGTGGTATATAATTAAATATATTATTTCTAAATTATTTATTTAAGGCAAAAAAAGACCTAATAGATAATTTAGGCTACAAAAATAAATTAAAAAACTTATAGTATATTTAATTTATTTTATGAAATAACATAAAATTTTCTTTCTTCTTATTTATTTGTGAAATATGTGGTTTAATTATATACTAAGATGAAATCTTATATTGATCTCAAAATAGCAGTATCACCTAATAATTAAATATTTTTCACAAGTGATATACATGTTCTAACTGAATACCAAGTTAAGATCTTATATCAATCTTAAAATAGTAGAATCACTCGTTAATTAGAATTTATTTTGTAATTAGAGATTTTGAAAAATAAAGCCAAGAATAATACAAGTAATTTAAAAATTTTAATATGTGGATACCACAAAAATTAAATGGACCAAGTAAAGACAACTTATAAGACAACTTGCAACAATTTACTATGCCTCATGGAGATCATCACTTCCCACAAGTATAAGCTCAACATCAAAAAAAAAAGTCATGTCAACCATCAATCCAACTTCACTTCTCCAAAAAGCATCTAAAAAATTAAAATATCTATTATAATTACAATCAATTTTTTTTTAATAAAAGAAGTAGATTAAAAAAATTATTAGTACATATAATTGAATATTTCAATACTCAATTACACTACAAGATGATAGAATGGTTAAGATGTTATCTTTAGAATAGTAAGTCCCACTATGCTCCTTCTTAAATATATCTAAAATTTCAAATAAAAAGAAGAGCTAATATTTGAAATCCACCAAGTTTCTCTTAGCCATGCTCCTTTCTTATTTTTATTTTTGTTTTTTTCCTAAAATTTTAAATAAATTGAAAACTAAGGTTTGAAACTTATTAAGATTAGTCTTTATATTTGAAGTTGTACTTGAACTCCATTGTTTATGCTTTTGAAGTAACAACCAATATAAAAAGAACCACCAAATAATGCTAATATTAATATTAAAATAATCAAATATTATTTAAATTTAGAAGTAATAAAATTATATAAAAAATAAGTTAATGGATAAATAAAATATATTAAATATTTATTAATACATAAAAAAATTTACACATAAAATTAAAACAAAATAAAATTAACATTAATAAATAAAAGTAATATTAATAAATATTAATAAAAGATAAGTTTAAAAAAATAAAAACAACAATAATAATAATAATAATAATAATAATAATAACAACAATAACAACAAATAAAAAGTTAAATTAAAATTAAATTAAAATAAAAGTTAAAATTTAATTAAAATAAGAACTAAAATTAGTTTTTAATTATTAATGAATTTAGTTTTTATTAATTATTTTAATATTAATTTTTATTTTATTTTATTTTATTATTTTTCTTACTTTATTTTATTTTATAATTATTTTTATTTTTATTTTCTTATTTTCTTATTTATTTTCTTTTAATTTTTTAATTCAATTTTTATTATAATTTATTATAATTAAGATAATATTTAAGATGTAAAATTTAAAAACATAACATAAAATCAACAATATAAATGATTGAAGAGATAGAAATTAACCTTAATTATATTCTATTTAAGGTAAAAATCTCCTTCTACTCCAAAAATTGTCACAAATTCAATTTTGATTCAATATCATTGAATTTTGTACCACCACAATCTTAACTCTGATGTGCTTATATTTAGAAATTTTCACTATTAAATAGTCTCCATGCATTAAAAAATACCTTTTCAAATATGGAATATATGAAATTATTAAGGCAATGAATTTCTTTTTAGTCTAATATTTACTACAAATTCAAATCAAGTCTAAATTGAATGTGCAATAGTTTATTACAAAGCTAACATTAAGATATACAACCTCAAAAAGTTTGAGCTTAAAAGATGTAATATGTAAAAATTGATTGATTAAAATCCGATAGCAAATCAAAATTTAACTTAATAATGAAATTTTTGACTATTTAATAAATTAAAAATTTGAAATGCTTTATATACACCAATAAGGAAGAAATATAAAAAATTTACTAATGATAAAGACTAATTTCAAATTTCTCACTCAAAAAGACCAAGCAAAATGTAAATTACAACATACTAACTCCACATTCACACATACAATTAGAAGTACCACCTCCTACCAAGCACACCATTTATGTGACGATAAAATTCACCCTTCAATCTAAATTATAAGATGGCCTCAATTAAGAATTTTTTATAATTATTGGTATAAAGTATAAGGAACAATAAAAATAATAAAAAAGAAGAATATGATAAAATAAGTGAAATAAATATAATCAAGCAATTATACAATCTAAAATTAAGTCATAATCTATTCACAATATTTTTGTTTGATAAAAAATAAAAATAAAAAATAAAAAATATTTTTTTAAATAGGTAATTTTTTTATCTTTTTAATGATATAAAAAATATATAAATTTGAATTATTATGAGTAAATTATAATAATTTAAAGATAAAAAATAAATAATAAAAAAATTAAATGAATAAGTTTTATCTCAAGGGTAATTTGCTTAAAAGATTAAGAGTTTGAACTTCACCAAGGCTCATAAGTAGTATATAAGGGTGCCCTAGAGAAGCCACAAGGCCTTAGTCTTATCTTCCTACCTACATCCAAGGTACTACAACCCATATGGAACTTATCCACCTCCTTTTCTACAAGGACTACACAGTTTTTATAATATTAGAATCAATTTAAATCCATTAAAAATCCTATTTTTTATATAATTAACTAAAAGATATGAGATTCTTTTTCATGCTTCTTTTAACTACTAATTAATCATTGATAAGATTTTTACAAGTAATGCATATAGATAAAAGGCTAATATAGACATTAATCTCAATAACTAACCATTAATATTTAATAGTAATTAAAAATACTAAACCAATTAAAATAATTACCTCCAATATTTATTAAGATTCTATTTCTTCTCCACTAATATTATTTTTCTTTATTTAGCATCCTCTAAATACAATTTCACCTAACAATTGTAATTTTGGCATTCTAAATACATTCTTTTATCTTAAAACAACTAGTGAGTCAATTTGATAACTTACAATAGGATTTGATTAGGATTTGACAAATATTTTGATTAAAATTTGATTAATATTTGATTAATTTTTTTTTAAGATGTCTTTAGGATTTTATTAGCATTTATTTAAAATATACCTAAGA
Organism: Physcomitrellopsis africana; assembly: GCA_036785485.1. Taxonomy (NCBI): domain Eukaryota; kingdom Viridiplantae; phylum Streptophyta; class Bryopsida; order Funariales; family Funariaceae; genus Physcomitrellopsis; species Physcomitrellopsis africana. The sequence continues at coordinate 19,800 of JAWRVF010000591.1, read as the reverse complement.
TTTTATTAAGGTTGCTAAGGATTTAATTAGGATTAACTTAAGATTTTATTAAGATTTCTTTATAATTAGCTAAGAAATAATTAAGATTTCTTTGGGATATTTTTATGATTTCTTTATGATTTTATTAAAATTTCTTTATGATTTCTTTCAAATTTCTTTATAATTTATTCAATATATTTTTATGATTTCTTTATGATTTCATTAAAATTTCTTCATGATTTCTTTCAAATTTCTTTATGATTTCTTTAATATAATTTTATGATTCTTTAGAATATGTTTAGGATTTTTTTTTAAGGGCATTTGAATATTGAAGATTAAAATCAGTAAATTTAGATTTTTGGCTATGTTTTTGGTACAAGTTCAAGTAATTTGAAGTTTTTGTACAATAGATATAGGCACTCAAAGTTAAGGTGTCAAATTTGTACCTACTGTCATTCTTTTAGATATAACTTGAGCATATAGAAAGTAATAAAAAATTAGCAATTGAAGTTAAAAAAAATACTTTTTTAGCTACACTTTACATACATTGTGCAATAAATTCTAATTAAGAATGAAGTAGATATTAGAAATTGAAGTTAGTTCTTGCAATCTAAAGGCAATAAGTGACCCATTTAATTAGTGGTTGTATTTTGAGCTATATCTTAAGCAATTTGACAATTTTTTGGCTCAAAATTTTCAAAAGTGTGTATATTAATATTATAAAGCTATATACAAAAATTTTGGTATATTAAGATTTTGGATTTTTGAGATATGAAGAAAATAGTGCTTGGAGATCTATAAACTAAGGTTTTAAATACCTTCTAGGGTCTTTGAGATATTACACAATAAAAAGAAAATATATAGTTGAATTTTCTTATAATAAAGCTTAAAGATATAAGCTACAATTTGGAAAAATTTGATAAAAATTGTACAACTAGATTTAAAGTTATTAGATCCTAAAATTCAAGAAGAAATCAATCTTTTGTAGGTGAATTAGCTATTGAAGGATTTTGTTGCAATTATAGCATTTTGTACAAACTAAAGGGATTTTTAGAAACCAAGACTTTATAAAGATAAAAAGATGGATATACAAAACTATAATAATATTTTTATTATAAAGATGAGTTTTTAAAAAGAAATTATAGATTTTTTTAATAATTATTGAGAATCTAACTTAACAACAAATGATTAGTTGTGATTTTATATCAAAAAAGATGTTAAATATTTTTTATATGCTATAAAAAAATCTTATATATAAAACTATTTAAATATAAGAGATTTTTTTTAATATAATTTTTTTTAATATTATTATCTTTATTTATCCTTCTTATTAAGGATAAATCACTTATTAAAATCTTATTAATAAGTTATAAGTAAATTCTCTATAGCTAAGTATCCAATATATTTTTGTATTTAAAATCATGCTACATAATAGCTAGTGAATCCAATATATAATATTTGAGATAGAGAGATTTTGGTATCTTATTATGGTAAGAAAATAAAAAAGTAGTAGTAGAAGCTATAGTGGTGCACTATTATTGTAGCTTAATCTTGCTATAGCTCAAATATTTCAAGCATTTGTATTTTTTATGTAACAGCAGTAAGTAATAGAGCACAAAGAAGCAATGGCTATCAAAGCTTTGTAATGTGTGGTTGGATTATTAGATTAGTTTGATGGTAGAAATATCATCACGTATTTAAAATATTATTCACAAAAAATGAATCTCAACAAGATACAAGAAAAAGAAATGATCCTTATATTTGAGCTTGTAGTTGTACTAGAGCTACAAGAGTATATAAAAAAAATTATTTAAGCTCATGGAATTAAATGGGAGGATTTTATCCTTCAGCTAAAAGAAGAATAGTTTTTGGATGATTCAAATAGAGTGACTAAAAAGTCATTAACAAAATAAATAAATAGGCCTAACAAAAAATTAATTGTTATAAAACTATTTTAAAAATTTGAGAGAAAATTTCTTCAATTGTTTCAAATAAAAAAGCTCAAACTTGAAAATGATGAGGTAGAATTATTTCTTCAATCAATCAACAATGAATTACAAAAAGAATTGGAATTATGATTTGAAGATAATATAAAAAATAATAAACTCATTAATAACTAAAAAAAGATCTCTAAGACAGTGAATATACTTGCTAAAAAGAAATATCAGAGAGATAAGGTGGTGGTTAAGTAAGAAACTAGGTCTCTATCAATCTCAATATCTTAAACACAATCACTAGATCCTACTATACAATATCTACCATTCTAATTCCTATGCCTATAGTTATACCACAAACAAATGTAATAGAAGAAATGGTGATAGGAATAATAGACTTACAAATCAAAGCAACAAAGCTAGAAGAAAAAAAAAGAATATCTGAAAGCAAACCTATATCATAGCTAGGATATATACAAAGATGTATTTGATATGATAGTATTGAGCATCTTTGCAAGAAATGTAGAAATTTTATTAATATTCTATGATAAAGAGTAATTTTATGGTAGAATAGAAAGATTTTTTATGAGATATATGTGAGTTCCTCAAAACCAATTTTAAAAAAAGAGAGATGAAGAAGGTTTTAAAAGATTATTTATTTTAACAAATTATGGCATCAAAGCAAGCTATAACTTATGGCATTGAGGTAGTAAAAGAAAAAGATGATATTTTTGACAAGCATATAGATACAAAAGATTTATGGAGCAGTGTTATATCCAATATGAATAAAAAAAAAAATAAGAAGAAAAGAATTGTTCAATACAACCATAGTAATTAAAAATGCTATAAGATGAGATGATCTTGTTAATACCATGTGTGTACATACTTACATAGCAAAATTCTAGCATGAAGCTTTGTTAGATGTAAAAAAAGATAGAAATATAATAAAAAAAAATCTTAAATAGCCAAATAATAAGAAGAGATTTCAAAGATATTTAAAAATAATACAAAATAAGGAGGTACCTATACCACATAATAATAGACCATTTGAAATTGGACCATCAATATCACACCCTAAAGATGTACCACTATCAAAAAAAAAATAGAAAGATAAGATGAAAGCTGATAAGTAAAAAAAAAAGGGTAAGCTTGTTGTTTATAAGTTACAATCAAATATTGAGGCAATTACAAATTTAAAGAAATGCTAGAAGAAAAGATGTTAAATGTTAAAAATAAATTTATATTATAATAAATTTTAGAATTACAAAGAAAGAATTTTATAATATTATTATTAATACTATTAACCAGAAAAGACAATTGATAAGGGAGTTTGCAATGTCTAATACTTTAGAGACAACAATAAAAGAGGAGCTAGAATTGATTGAATGTTGCACCAATCAATAAATTCAATTTTCATTGTATGAGGATATAGTTAATGATAAGGCTCTTAATTATTATTTTAAGAGATATTAAACCAAAGCCACTATAAAAACCTTAATGAAGATAGGAGATTTGATAGATCTAATAGTTGCTCTTATTGACTATGGATCTAAAATTAATATTATGATCAAGGATATTTACAAATATAAGAGATAGTCCATTGACACTAAGCATGGTTAGGTGATCCAAGTAGCAAATAATATATAAAAAGACCTTTATGGTGTTTATCTAGATATAAAGGTAAAACTTATAGATATATCCATAAAATAAAATTTCTTTATTTAAGACAATATTTTATATCTAATAATTCTTAGATAACTATATATTATTATTATAAGGATAGAAACCAAGATATTAGATGATGGATCAACATATACTTATATTTGAAGCCAAGATGGCAAAAAAGCAATACAATTCTTAATTGTACCTGCTAACCATGAGTGTACTAAGGATTATCTATAAAGTAGCTCGTTATCAAGAATCAATGAAGAGTTTAAAGATTTTTGTAAGGTACCACTATAGAGTAGGGATGTAGTAGTACACCAAAGAAGGTACTCTCATAAAATATATATATATATATATATATATATATCTTTTGTATAGGAGTTGTAAAATATTTTAAGAATAGATTTGTTATAAATATATAATTTAATAATTTATAAAAATTAGAAAAAAATATTGTATAAAAAACTAAAAAAGACTTAAAAAGAGCGGATGTCTTTGATAAAAATAACAAGATAGTATATATATATATATATATATATATATGAAAAAATGAAAAAATAAAGATCAAGTGGTGCAAGTATATTTAAGAAGCTCTACTTTATTATACAAGTATTTTAAGATAAAGAAATCAAAGTTGAGATTATGTACAAAATTGTAGAAAGAAAAATAAAACTTATAGCTAAATCATTGCATGGTGATTTAAACCATGAAGTTCAATAAGCTTCAAAGAAAAAGGCTTATAAAATTATAATCACATTGGCTATAATTTTATTATAACTACATTTAAGAAATGTATAATTTTTTTTCTATCTATTAAAAAAATGGAATGCAAAAATATATAAGATAAGCATAAAAAAGCTTTTTCTTTTGAACCTTCAAAAATTAAATGTGTGGATCCAAGTATTATAATACTAATGATTATATTTACAGTTCCACTTGCTCTTTGGAATTTAAAGCCAATTTTGATATCTAAAGCACATTTATCCAAATTCATAGAGCTTTTAAAAGAAAAGATATAGATGAAGATCTTAAAACCATCATTTGCACCATATTCTAGCCATTGTTTTATAATATCAAAAAAAAATGGGACTCTATGGCTTATTTTGGATATGCAACCAGTGAATCAAGTGATTGTTAAAAATACAGGAATAGAATCAATTGTCTAAGAATTTACTAAGATATTTGTTGGTAGAGCAATTTATTCTATTAGAAATCTTTATTTTAGATATGATCAATTTTAACTTGCTGAAGGGAGTAAGAACATCACTACTATGTGAAGACACCATTAGAATTAATAAAAATATATATATTATCACAAAATAAATAATGGATTTGAAGAGGTGTCATAAATTTGTATCTAATTATATTTTGAATTGTCATAAGATTTTATTACAACCTAAAGAAGTTCATTTGATATTATCAAGAGTTAAATCAACCTTTGAAATTTAAAAGGTTGGTATTGTAGGACATTTATTTGAATGGTTTGGTTACAAACTAAATCTTAATAAAATAGATATCATACAACAAATAATAATTTGTAGCTCACAAATAAATGTATAAAGATTTTTAGGAGCTTATATATTTTATTATATATAAATTTTATATTATGCACATGTAACACATTTTTTTTATAATATACTATAAAAAAAAAATTAAATGGAATAAGATATATATAAAAGCAACACAAAAATTAAAATAATTATTATCTTTTTTATCTGTGCTACGTAAAATAAGTTACAAAGATAAAAAAAAAAATCTAATAACACTTATGATTGATGTTAGGAATGCAAGATAGTAGATTAGCAAAGAAACAAGGAGAAGATTTTAGAATTAGAATAATTTCAAAAACAAGGAATTGGTGTAAGTTCCACCAATGGATCTTAATTGGTGGATTAGTTAAAAATATAGTCTAAAATCATTTAATTATATAAATACTATGATTAGAATTTTTTTTTGACTATTTAAGTATTTATTAGAATTTAAAAGTATTTATAAATATATAAATCTTATTAAAAGAAAAGTTACAAAAATGGAGTCTTAATAAGTCTTGGAGATAATTTTTTAGTTGATTTAGTATTTTTACTTATTATTCAATATTAAGAATTAGTTATTGAGACCAATATCTATATTGGCCTTCTAGCTACATGTATTATTCATTAAAAATCTATAAATATTATTTAATAGGTAGAAGAAATATGAGAAAGAAATCTCATTTCTTTTTAATTATTTTTGTAGATAATACGATTTTGAGTTGATTTAAATTGATTTTATTAGTATAAAAAAATTCCAAGATAGAATAAAATATCTTTAAATTACTATTATCATCTTAAAAATATTATAGAGATTTTTAGAATTTATTTAGAATTTATTTAGAATTTTTAGAGCGATTTTGAAGACTTTGATAAAAATGAGTTTTACCACCTTGGGAGCTATTATGAAGAAATGGAACAAGATTTGAAGCCCATACAGGGTTCTTAGGTTAATAGGGTGTTTTTAAATACCATGGTGAAGTCAAAAATGCAAAATTATTAGTTCTACTAGTATAAAATAGGAGGACCAGCAGCTAGTGTAATCCTTGTAGGAAGGGAGGTGCACAAGTCCCATATGGATTGTGGCACCTTGGATGTAGATAGGAGGATAAGACTAAGGCCTCGTGGCCTCTCTAGGACACCCATATATACTACTTGTGAGCCTTGGTGAGGTTTGAACTAATGATCTCTTAAACAAGTTATCCTTGAAGTAAAAATTACTCACTTAACTTTTCAATTCTTTACCTTTTATCTTTGAACTATCATAACTTATTCATAGTAACTTAGATTTATATACTTTTTATATCATTGGAAAGATAAAAAAAATTATCTACTTAAAAATATATTTTTTATTTTTTATTTTTATTTTTTACTAGGTGAAAATCTAACAAATAGATTGTGACTAGTTTTGTAGTGTGCAATTACTTAATTGCATATATTTCACTTGTTTTGTGTTGTTCTTCTCCTTCATTGTTGTTTATTGCTCCTTATACTTCATATCACAATTTATAAGTAATTCTTAATTGAAGCCACCTTATAATTTGGATTGAGGAGTGAATTTCACCTTCATATAAATGATACGTTTGCCGAGAGGTGGTGCTTCTAATTTTGTATATGAATGTGGAGTTAGTATGTTGTAATTCACATCTTTCTTGGTCTTTTTGAGTGAAAAGTTCAAAATTAATCTTAATCATTGGTAAGTTTTCTACATCTCTTCCTTATTGGGATATACAAAGCTTTTCAAATTCTCAATTCATAAGATAGTCAAAAAAAATTATTATTGAGTTGAATGTTGATTTATTCTCGGATTTTCATCAATAGGTTTTTATATATTGTATATTTTAAGTTGAAACTTTTTGAGCTAGTGTATCTTGATGTTGGCTTTCTAATAAGCTATTGTACATTTTATTTGGACTTGATTTAAACTTTAAGTGAATTTTAGACTAGAAAGTGGTTCATTGCCTTGGCAGTTTCATGTACTTCATGTTTGGAAAGGCATTTCTTAGTTTGTAGTGACTATTTAATAGTAGAATTTTTTATATACAAGAACTTTCAAGTTAAGATTGTAGTGGTATAAATTTCAATGCTATTAAATCAGAATTGAATTTGTGGCGATTTTTGGAGTGGAGAGAGGTTTCTGCCTTAATTGAAATACAATTGAGGTTAGTGATTTCTATCTCTTCAATCATTTACATTGTTGATTTTATATTATACTTTTGATTGTTGTATTTTAAGTCTTATCTTAATTATATTAAACTATAATAAAAAAAAATATATAAAGAATAAAAAAATAAATATACAATAAAAATAAAAATAAAATAAATAAGAAATAAAAAATTAAAAAAATAAAAACTAAAAAAATAATAATATAGAAAAATAATAATAGAAATTAAATAATAAATATATTAATAATAATAATATAAAAAATAATATAATTAAATTAAAATATTTATTTTATTAATTAAAAATAATTACTTTATTAATATTTTATTATCCTATTAACTTTTTTTTAATTATTTTTTTAATTAATTTTTTATTTAATCTTATTTTATTTTATTTTTTATTTTTTATTTTTATTTTTGTTATTTTTATTTTTATTTTTATCTTTTTATCTTTTTATCTTTATCTTTCTTGTTTAATGATTACTATTACTTTTATTTAATAATTTTGTTTATCTTTTATTTTATTTTATTTTACATGAATAATAAATTTTATATATTGATATAAATTTAATATATTTTTATTTATCTATTAATTTATTTTTATATAATATTTTTATTGCTAACTTTAAATTATATTTGGTTAGTTTAATATTACTGTAGTATTATTTAGTGGTTCTCTTTAGATTGGTTGTCACTTTGAAAGCATAAAGAGTGGAATTCAAGTACAACTTTAAATCTAAGATTAATCTTAGTAAGTTTCAAATCTTAGCTTTTTAATTTATTTAGAACATTAGACAAAAGCAAGGAAGGAGCACAGCTACAAGAAATTTGGTGGATTTCAAATCTTAGCTTTTTAATTATTTAAAATTTTAGAAAAAAGCAAAGAAGGAGCACAACTAGAAGAAACTTAGTGGGTTCTAAACCTTAGTCCTTTCTTTTATTTGAAATTTTAGATACATTTAGGAAGGAGCATGGCAGGACTTGTTGTCCTATAAGTAACATCTTAACTATTCTATCACCTTGTAGTGAAATTGAATATTAAAATATTCAATTATATATACTAAGTAATTTTTCAATCTATCTCTTTTGTTAAGAAAACCTGATTGTGTTTGTAATAGGCACTTCAATTTTTAGACGTTTTATAAAGAAATGAAGTTGGATTGATGGCCAGGATGATTTTTTTTTGGCGTTGAACTTGTACTTGTGAGAAGTGATGATCCCCATGAGGCACAGTTAATTGTTAGAAGTTACCCTACAGGTTGTCTTTTATCCACTCTATCTGATTTTTATAGTATCTACATGTTAAAATTCTTAAATTACTTTTATTATCTTTGGCCTTGTTTTCCAATCTCTAAATTGTGAATTAAGTCCAATTAACAAGTGACTCTACCATATTAAGATCGACATAAGACCTTAACTTGGTATTTAGTTGGACCTCGTGTATCACTTATGAAATTTTTTTAATAATTAGATGATACCATTAATTTGAGATTGGCACGAGATTTCATCTTTGTATATAATTAAACCACATGCCTCACAAATAGATAAGAAGAGAAAGGATTTTATGCTAATTCATAAAATAAAACTAAAAATAAATTAAAATCCACTTATTTTGCTGTAAATCACATATTAGGTTTTTTATCATAAGGGAGTTATTTAGAAACCATATATTTAATTGTATGTCATCCAAGATTAAGTTTAAGGTAGTTCATCTTCTTACTAGCCTTGTTTTGCGATTTGGACGTGTTTTATAATCCAAAATGCATATTGAGCCTATAGTTTTAGAAATCCATGTATTAAAAGAAATTTGCGACAAGATGTCATAAGCTTTTATTGGGATGGATCACAGAAGAGGGCCTTTAGAGCCTCAAATAGAGCTTTTATCAATTCCAATTCCAAAGGCTAGTATAGCAAATGAAAAAAACCACAACTTCCAAGCTAATATCCAAATTGATTCAATGATACTACCTAGGGGATTACCAATTGTAGTACCTTTAAGATTACAAGGAATATCAATTCTACCTAACCTTCTAAGATTTAGTAGATCTATCGATGAAGATTGGGTAGCCCACGTGGAAAGGTATGTAGAAGTACTTATCACTACTTTAGTAACCAATCATGGTTACTATTTAATATGGTTTTCAACAACCTTGATAGATTCCGCATGTGCTTGGTATAGATCTCATATAGAGGGGACATTCATGAAATGGAAATAACTCCTAGCAATATTCTTTTGTCAATATAGGCCTGTGATTGGTCAACAACAAGCCCTTTTAGCCTTGACAAATATTAGACAAGGCCCTATAGGAGATATTACCTCTTATATGAGGTGATTCCAAGTAGTATGTACTTAATATATTGGTAATCTGTTAAATAAGGACACCATAAGGTACTATTTTATCCAAGGTTTTGCCATGCCTTCTATAATTCGAGATATCTTAAATAAGAGACCTAAAGATTTAGAAGGAGTCATTCAAGCTACTTTGGAAGTGGAGATTATTGATAAGAAAAATGATTGTATACTTAGGAGGGTAGAAGAATCAATACCTGCCTTTATACCTTTACAACATCAACTTATACAATTCCATCAACCTCTAACTTTAAGCTACTCACAACTTTCTACATTTTCTCTGCCAATTAGCAATCCAACACCTTTAGTTATACAACCTCTACATGATCAAGCTTAATCTAAAATCTTTTATAATAATAGATTAAAAAAATTCAAAAGTGAAGTACGGCAAGCCAATGAGGTGTCTAAAAATGAGATGATGAATACTATGAAAGCCATTAATGAACAAATATCTTACCTTGTTAAAAATCAACCTCCAACTATAGAGCCTAGATATCATGAATTGGGAATTCATATCTTTGGATTATGGTGTATAAATTGTAAACAAGTGAACTACATAGCATAATTTTGTCCACAATCCCTACAACAACAACTTAGAGAAAAAAACCAAGTCGAACCATATAAGCCTCATCATCAATTGAAACAAGTAGGTTCTAATTTTCTTTCAATTCAAAAAAATAATATGATACCTTGTCCTACTTGTAGAAAGCCACATTGAGTAGGTCAATGTTAGATTGAAAATGGAGTTATATGCTCTAATTGTGGAGGTTTTCATCCTATGGATTGTTGTAGAAGACTCAACCAAGTCATTCTTTCAACTTCTTTCTCAAGGTACTATAGTAATCAAGTTGGAAGAAATATGCGAGGAGTTAGATTTGTAGATTCTATTGTTATACAAAGTCCATTAAATATATACTATAATCCTTCAAGCAATGGTCAAAATCATCGCCTTTCAATAATAGTTCAAATCAATCATGGGATATTGCAAGGATTTGTAGCATATATCCAAAATCAAAACCAAAACCAACAGCCACAAACTTTTCAAGATGTTAGATACCCAGTAGCTCTACTTGATGTACTTTCTACATCAAATTTATCATCTCTTCAATTCCACTTGGTGCAACTAGATAACGAGGAGATCTTCAAGGACAATGCATATTTATCTTCTTTGGTTGTAATTAGAATCATGAATGCCAAAAAACCAATAGATTTAGTACAACTTAAAGAATCATCCAAATTTGTGGAATTGTTAAAAATTACTCAAGAAATAGTTAAAGAATTATAAGACAATCAATCTTCTTTTGTAGTTGAACTTGATAAAAAAAATATATCAGTTTGTAGGCAAAAAAAGACCTTGGATTTCTAGTACCTTTTTGAAACAACTAATAACTAATAGAACCTTCAATCATGTAGAACCTTACAATATATGGCAAGATCTTTGTAGATGTAGAACAAACATTTTTTTTGGACAATTAATTTAAATAGGACCAAATATCAAAAAAGATCTCAAGGAAGGAGTAATATTACAAAGAAAAATTAACACCATAGAAGAAATAGCTCGAATTAAAGTTGATGATCTAGAAGAGAATATCACCTTGGAAGAAGAGAATGATAATAGAGAATATAGACTTGTGATTCTAGGTAATGGAATATCATGATATATTTTTAGAAGAGAATGACAATAAAGAACGTATCACGAAAATATATCATGATATTCCATTACCTCCTAGCATTTGTCAACATACTATACCACTTCTTTTAAATATCACATATGTTAGACAAAAACATGAAAGACTCAATTGTAAGATGCAACTTACTATAAAGGTAGAATTTGAAAGGTTTCTTGAAGCAAGATTTATAAGGCCTATAGAAAATATGGATTGGTTGTCTCATATTGTCTTGGTAAAAAAAAAAGAAGGAAATAAGCTTAGGGTTTGTGTAGACTATCAAGATTTGAACAAGTATATTCAAAAAGATCATTTTCCATTACCTTTTATTTTTTCTATAGTAGATGATGTAGCAAGGCATGACTTATACAGATTTATGGATGGCTACTCTAATTATAATTAAATATTAATAGCTCCTAAAGATTGGCATAAGATTGCATTTACATCACCTTGGAGAACCTTTGTATATGTTGGCGTGGTAGAGAGAATTTGCCTCAAGAAAGCATTGGGCTTCTGATTGCCACTAATTACTCAACCAAGATCCAAATATAATAAAACCCTCAAATTTATATAAAAGAGATCTTTGTAGGGCTATTATATCCAATATATAAGCCTTATTTCATCAAACCACTCAAAACATAACAAAATATCCTAAAACCCTCATTCTCCCATAGAAAGGGAATTTTTTTTAAACTTCATTAATTTATAATTTTAATCTAACCGTTCAAATCCACTAAAAGCTTACATGAAGTACTGGTGTATTTGTAAAAACTACCACCTCAAATTTCAACCATTGATTCATTATCAATCTTTAGATATCACAAAAATTCTAATAGTAGCTTCAAACCCTTGTTTATAAACACTTGTGTATTGAATTCTTCATATCTCACAATCTAAAATTCCAAATGATAAGAAACTTTGATGTATAGATTTTTAACATAATAATACATCTTTTTAAAAAGTTTGAGACAAAAATTCATCCAAAAACTCAAGATATGGCAAATCCTATTACTATCAATAACATGGCCTATTTATTACCTTGGAATTTGATCTATTATCTTTGACTCTCAATATTTCTTTTTTTAGAATTCCAAATATAATAATTCTTCCACATAAAGTATAGAAATTGAAATTATCTCTTTAATTGCACCTCTTGATTTCCAAAAGCTCTCATATAACTCCTCCAATCTTCAAAAGAATAATAGTATGTACAATTTGTATATCTTAACTTCAAGTGCCTATTCCTTCCTCATAAAAACTCCAAAATCCCTCAGTTCTTACACCAAAATTATAATAAAAAAAACAAGCTTTCTAATTCTAGTCTTTGATTTTCAAATGGCCTCCTTGAAATTATCAAAACTCTTATTTTTGTTGCATGTAGCCTCCTCAAAGCCTATTAGACATGACCATTGACTAATAGGAATGAAGAACTTCACCTCTTGTCTTCATTCATTTATTCTTTATTTTCATCCTTCCAAATAAGCCTCTTAGTGGTTTAATTGTTCATCTTTAGGTTCCAACCTTCTTTCAAGGCTTCATACTAAATATTTATATTCTATATAATTTAAATCCCATAATCAAACTAAGTAAAAATCTAAAATAAATTTTCTTACACCAATTCTTTTTAATTTATTTTACTAACCATTCTAATACATATCTAAATCTATAAACATATTATGTATTTTGAGTGGATTTTATATACTATAAGCAATTACAGTACGATAACATAATAATGCCTTTTGGATTATGCAATGCTCCTTCAACTTTTCAAAGAGTCATGACCTATGCATTTTCAAACCTTCTTCAAAAAACCATGTCAATTTTTATTGATGATTTTAGTTGTCAATCATCAAAGAATGATCACCTTGAAAGCCTTCAATTGTGCTTCAAACATTGTAGAGAAGTAGGAATTTCTCTTAATCTAGAGAAAATTTATTTAGTAATTAAAAAAAAAGTTTTATTAGATTATGTCATTTCAAAAAAAGGAAAAGAACTTGATCTTGAAAAAGTAGAAATTATTGCAAATCTACTAGCTTCAATAGGTATAAAGAATATTCAAAAGATTTTGAGGCACATGGGTTGGTATTGCAACTTGATTCAGTCATATTCTATTCATGCCTTACAATTGATAAATTTATTTAAAAAATCCACCAAATTTGAATGGACTTTCAAATATCAAATTAGTTTTAATGCAATTAAAGTCAAATTGCTACCTGATACTTATCTACTACTGGCAAATTGAGATCAACCTTTCTATGTCTATTGTGGTGCCTCCGAATTTGCAATAGGTAGTACTTTATGTCAACCAGATGATAAAGATGTGATCCATCATGTTACCTTTACTGATAAACAATTGATATGTGCTGAACAGAATTATACAACTACAGAACAAGAAAGCTTAGCTATAGTTTTTAGTATCAAAAAGTTTTGGCACTATCTTTTGATGAACAAAATCATCTTCTTTGTAGATCATATGGCTCTTAAATATATCGTAAATAAACCAGACTTAAATGGTAGATTAGCAAGATAGATATTATTTTTAGCAAAATTTGATTATACAATATAATACAAACCAAAAAAATAACACAAATAAGCTAATCATCTTTCACGATTATCTACACCTATAAGGATCCATAATATAGATGATGAACTTTTTGATGTTCATTTATTCTATGTTATGATAGCACCTACTTGATATGAACATATTGCCAAATTTTTGAATATTCAACAATTATTCAATACCTTATCAAAAAATAAACGACGGAAGATTAACAAAAATAGTACTCATTTTGTCCTTATAGCCAAGAAATTATATTGTTGAAGGATTGACAAAATTTTAAGACATCTTATTTATGACAAAGTACCACTTGTGTTTGAAGCTTGTTACTCAAGTGCTTGTGGTAGATACTTCTCTAGTCAATTAATAGCTCAAAAGATCCTTAGAATAGGCTATTTTTGTCCTATAATATTTATCAATTCAAAATCATTTGTAAGAGCTTATGATGCTTACCAAAGATATGCACATAATGATTTAAATCTTGCAATGCCTTTAAATCCTTCACTTTTACTTGTTCGATTTGAAAAGTGGAATATAGACTATATTAGACCTGTTTATCTTGCATCTTCACATCAAATGTAATATATTATTATAGCTATGGAATATTTGATCAAGTGGACAAAAGCAAAAGCTGTCAAGAAGGCTGATGTTAAGCAAATTGCCATATTTTTATATGAAAATATTATAGCCTACTTTGGTTGTCTAAAAATCCTTGTGAGTGACAATGATTCTCATTTTTTAAATGAAACCATCAAAGAAATGACCACATTATTTACCATCAACCATAGGAAGATAACTTCTTATCATCTTCAAACAAATGGTCTTACAGAATTAGTCAATCAAACTCTAGTTTATATATTGAAAAAAATTGTAATGGATTCTAAACATGATTGGGATCTGAAGCTTACTTCAATTCTTTGGACTTATCAAACTACTTATAAAGTTTCTACGTAGGCTACATCTTTTCCTTTGATGTATGAAATAGAAGCCATTTTGCCTATAAAATTTGAAATTCCATCCTTATACATTACTATTGATGAAAGGTTAGATACTTCTAAATCTTTAAAAGAATAATTAGAATATTTAAAAATATTAAATAAGAATCAAAGATTTACAATCCAACACATAAAAACTTCTCAAAGAAGAAGAAAGGAGATCTTTGAATAAAAAATATAAAAAGATGTCTACTTACTCCAAGAATATGAGTGATGGTTCAAGATGTTAAAAAATTGGACTTTCCAGCTAAGTTTGATGTACTTTAGACAAGACCATATGTTATTAAAGAATTCTTTAATAATAACTCAATCAAATTTAAAACGTTAAATGGGAAAGACTTTCTTATATGAACTAATAGAAGTTATTGTAAAAAATACAAGGTATGAACATTGGTTAAAAAACTAATGTACTTTGTCATTTAGATAGTGATTTTAAATCCAATCTTAATAGAATATAGATATTGAATTAATAACTAAGCAAGATATTACTATATGTAGAATCATGTCAAATTGAAAACAACCAATTGTCTTTTGTTCTAAGTCAAGGTCTTAGTATTTTTTATTTTTTTATTTTTTTTCTTAATTTTACTTATTTTGATAAATTATAATATCCAAATTATAATTCTTCTATCATTTTCTTTATAGACCATGTCAAAGGAAAGTATTAGATTCTTTCTATTCTTACAAATAGTCCCAAATAGTTGCCATATGTGAGTCCCACGAATGGATCTTAATTGATAGATTGTTTAAAAATATAGTCTTAAGATATTTAGTTATATAAATATTATGATTAGAAATTTTTTTTGACTATTTAAGTATTTATTAGAATTTAAAAGTATTTATAAATATATAAATCTTATTAAAAGAAAAGTTACAAAAATGGAGTCTTAATAAGTCTTGGAGATAATTTTTTAGTTGATTTAGTATTTTTATTTATTATTCAATATTAAGAATTAGTTATTGAGACCAATATCTATATTGGCCTTCTAGCTACATGTATTATTCATTAAAAACCTATAAATATTATTTAATAGGTAGAAGAAATATGAGAAAGAAATCTCATTATTTTTTACTAGGTGAAAATCTAGTAAATAGATTGTGACTAGTTTTGTAGTGTGCAATTACTTAATTGCATATATTTCACTTATTTTGTGTTGTTCTTCTCCTTCATTGTTATTTATTGCTCTTAATACTTCATACCACAATTTATAAGTAACTTTTAATTGAAACCACCTTATAATTTGGATTGAAAAGTGAATTTTATCCTCACGACTGGATGGACAAGAAGAAGAATTAAATTAAAAATAAGAGACTAGATTAATATCACAAACAAGGCAATACTTTGGATTGCTCCAAGACTTGTGTTGGTAAGATTGACATACACATTGGTCTTGCCTCTTATTTATATTACAAGGCCTATATTCTATTAAACCTTCTAAAAATATCTTAGAAGATTCTAAGAGCCTAAGGAAGATTTTGAAAGACTAAGGCAAGCTCAAGAAGACTAAAGAAGATTTTAGAAGATTCTAAAAAATCTACGGAAAATTTTGGAAGATTGAAAAAGGTTCTAGATGATTCTTGAAGATTATAGAAGATTTTTATAAGACTAAAGAAGGTTCTAAAAGGTTCTAGAAGACTTAAGAAAGCTATAGAAGGTTCTAAAAGACTACAAATTTTTTTGAAAAGTGGTGATTTAAAATATATCTGTGTAAGTCCCACCAATGGATTTTAATTGAGAGATTAATTTAAAATATAGTCTTAAATCATTTAATTATAGAAATATAATGATTAGAGAGTCTTTTTATTATTTAAGTATTTATTAGAATTTATAAGTGTTTATAAATATAAAAGTCTTATTAAAAAAAAATTATAAAAATAAAATCTTAATAAGTCTTGGAGGTAATTTTTTAGTTGGTTTAATATTTTTACTTATTATTAAGTATTAAGAGTTAGTTATTCAGACCAATGTCTACATTGGCCTTCTAACTACATATATTACTCATTAAAAATCTATAAATATTATTTAGTAGGTAGAAGAAGCATGAAAAAGAAATCTCATGTCTTTTTAATTAACTTTATAGATAATACAATTTTGAGTTGATTTTTATTGATTTTATTATTATAAAAAATTTCCAAGATAGAATAAAATATCTTTAAATTTATATTATCATTTTAAAAATATTATAGAGATTTTTAGAATTTATTTTGAATTAATTTAGAATTTAGAGCAATTTTGAAGACTTTGGTAAAAATAAGTTTTACCACCTTTAGAGTCATTATGAAGAAATGGAGCAAGATTTGAAGCCCATACAAGATTCCTAGGCTAATAGGGTGTTTTTAAATACCATGGTGAAGCCAATAAATGCAAAATTATTAGTTCTAATAGTATAAAATAGGAGGACTAGTAGCTAGTGTAGTCCTTGTAGGAAGGGAGATGCACAAGTCCCATATGGATTGTGGCACCTTGGATATAGGTAGGATGATAAGACTAAGGCCTCGTGGCCTTTCTAAGACATCCATATACACTACTTGTGAGCCTTGATGAGGTTCGAATCCATAATCTTTTAACAAATTACCCTTGAAATAAAAATTTCTACTTAAATAATCATAATAATTTGAATTATCATAATTTACTCATAGTAACTTAGATTTACATGTTTTTTATATCATTAGAAAGATAAAAAAATTATCTACTTGAAAAAAATATTTTTTATTTTTTATTTTTATTTTTTATTAGATAAAAATCTAGTGAATAGACTAAAACTAGTTTTGTAGTGTGCAATTATTTAATTGCACATGTTTTATTTATTTTGTATTGTTCTTTTCCTTCATTATTGTTTATTGCTCCTTATACTTCACACCACAATTTATAAGCAACTCTTAATTGAAGCCATCTTATAACTTGGGTTGAGGAGTGAATTTTATCTTCACAATCTCTGACATCATCTACCGTTCTAGCAATGAATTCTACGAGGAGTTGAAATGATTTGATGATCAAATCACATATATAAGAAATCTAGAATTTGATGGAGTAAAAAAGCAACATATTCTATCTTATGTTTGTTGATTATTGATTCAATAGGATCTTTGAGATGGCATTGATGATCCCTAGATATAACCTCTATTATACCAACGTCCCATCCAAAAATTTGCTCTTTATTGCAACCCTCAAAATATCCTCCAAATATAAATTCTAATCCACTTAAAGTCACCCTTTTAACTTCAAGAAGTATTATTAAAGCTCGGGCATTTGAATCAAGATTTTTGTGATGAGGCCATATTTCCAAAGACTCTAAACATGGCCTTATTTGATGTTAGAATATTCCTTCTTTGCCTTCTTCATGTTCTTCAAATCCAGCAAATTATGAAAGTTGCAATGGTTCTCTAACTGCTTTTGTGGCAGAAGAGTCTTCTGACTCTTGTTCCTACAATTTCTTTGAAACGCAAAGATTTGACATGATAAGTAATTGTTAGGAACATAGTCCTTAGAACCTTTTAGAGACAAGCTTCTAGAACATTCTAGAAGCAAGTCTTTGGAACCTTCTAGAATATTCCTTGAAGATTCTTTAGAATATTCTATGAAGATTCTCTAAAGATTCTCTAAAGATTCCTTTAGAAGGTTCTAGAAGATTCTTAAAATATTCCTAGAATATTCTACTAGATTCTAGGAAGTTGCTTGAGAAGCTTCCTGATTAAGTAGAAGTCACTTGTGAAGCTTCGCGGTTGAAAGTAGAAATTAAGCGAAGCTTGGATTTAAGTAAGTGCGCTTGAGAGCTTCACGATTAAGTGAAGTCACTTGAAGCTTCCTAGTTTGGAAGAAGCTTGAGAAGTTTCCCCATCACAGTGGTATAACAAATTAGAAGTGAAGGGGTTCTTGATCTCGACAACCTTATCTCTTAGAGCTCTAGCTCACTTCTCTGGTGTTGGCCTTGTACTCATCTGCATTAATTTAGTTCTTTCCAGTTCTTCGTGAACTTCTTGTTTAGATTTCTAGTTTGTATTTTGTGTCCGTGACAGTTTGTCGAGATTGCACACATCTTTGATATCAGAGCTAGTTCCTTCTTGTGAGAGTGTAGATTACCCCTCTTCTTGAAGGTCTACTGGCGTTTTAGAGGTTGCGGATTACCCTCCTCTAAATTGATATTCATTGTATTCAATATTGGAGTCTTGTTCTTCTTGAAAAGCGTGGATTACCCCTCTTCTTGAAGAACTTAAGGCGTTTTAGAGGTTGCGGAGTACCCTCCTCTAAACCAATATTATCTTCTATAGATTCATCTTTTCCTTCTCTTAGAATGGTCGGAGGTCAAGACATCACTATGGCTGAAAGTTCGGAGTCCAAATTGGACGCCATCATGAATGCTCTTGCTACGTTGTCTCAGAGAACTACAGAGATAGAAGGAGTTATGGCAAGGCTTCACAACGTTGGAACGCCCGAGGCAGTACAATCTAAGGTTCACCAATCTCAAGCTTCGGCATCTAATGAAGCAACCATGTCGTTAGTTCGGCAAGAACAGTTGGTTCAACAGCAAAAGGAACCCCGAGTCAGCCTTCCAAACAAATTTGATGGTACGCGTTCCAAGTTTCAAGGTTTCGTCAACCAAATCGGGTTGATTACGATTTTGCAACCTGAACGCTATCCGACGGAGGAGTCGCGTGTTGGATTAGTCGGAACTCTGCTCACAGGACAAGCGTTATCGTGGTTCGCTCCTTTATTCGAGAAACGATCACCAATTTTGAGCAACTTTGAAACTTTCTTGGAGGCATTTGCCGAGGCATTTGGCGAACATGATAAGGCTTGATGGGCTATAACAAAGATTTGGTCGCTACGACAAGGGATGCGCTCAGTATCAATTTATGCATCAGATTTCAGGCAATTAGCGTGCGACATCAACTGAGACGAAGAAGCGTTGATGAGTCAATTTTATTAGGGTCTAAGAGACGACGTGAAGGATTTGCTATTAT